>RJWM01002640.1:97683-113229 GCA_004363535.1 Dasyprocta punctata
TGAGGTAGGCGGAGCGTTGTGAGTTCGAGGCCGGCTTGGGCTACAACGCGAGTGCAAGGCTAGCCTGAGCTACACAGTGCGACCCTGCCTCAAAAAACCAGGGCCGGGAGTTTGACTCAGTGGCTTAAGCGCCTGCCCTGGCAAGCGCAAGGCTGTGAGTTCAATCCCCGGTGCCGAAAAAAAAAAAAAAAAAAAAATACAGCCATGCCAACCAAGTGTCATTACAGATTTTTAAACTAAACAGGTGTCACAGATGAGCTCAAAATAAGTCAAACTCCTCTCTCCTTGATGTTTTAGCAACACTGAGTTCTCCAACACTCCATCAGATGTTATGCTCTTTTCAGATGCTATGTAGTGTCTTTTTTTTTTTTCTTTATTCGGCACCAGGGCTTGAACTCATAACATCACGCCTGCCAGACAGGCGCTTAAGTCACTGAGCCAAACTCCCAGCCCTTTACGTAGTGACTTACACCAAGTGTTTTTCTCAATTTTAAGAAGGTTTAAAGAAGCTATGAAAGGTGGGGGCAAGGGGAATAGAAGGAAGCAGGAGTCTATTTTTACAACAGATGTTTAATGTGAAATTGTTTCAGAGATACACAGAGAGGCTGAGGCCCACCTTCACATCCACTGTATCAAATGCCTGAATTTTCAAGGCTCACAAATCACTACTGTAAATCTATCAACATTATGTGGTATTCTGCAAGCATTCTGCAACCTTAACACGTCCATCCTTTGATATCCTCAGAAGATGCCTTGGATTTCACACTAGCAAGACTGGCAAACTTGCAAGGGCAATACACAGGCAAAAACAAACCTGGGGATCCAAGGAATTTGCCACCACCTACATTCTTCTAAGGCAATGATGAAAACATGGCCCCTGTTACAGGAAAAACTACACCAGAAGCGAGAAAACATTGATGAGTTCGTCGTGGAACGAGACACTTAACCAAACAACTCTCCCCTAACTCAGGACAGTTTAAGAGAAAAAACAGCTGAATGTGGTGGCACACGCCTGTAATCCCAGCACTTAGGAGGCTGAGGCACGAGGATCAGGAAGCTAAGGCAGGAGGATTGTAGCAAGTTTGAGATCAGCCTGGGCTAAAAAGTGAACTCAAGGTCAGTTTGAACTGTACAGTGTCTCAAAAAAAGACAAAAAAAAAAAAAGGCAAAAAAGCAATGGATTCTCTAGACAACATTACAGAGGATAATTACTGTCAAGTAAAGATTATATGCACCGATAATTCTGAGTAAAAAAATAACCAAACATCGTCAGATGTGTAGGATGATTTTTACAATTTCAAGGTGTTTTACTGACTGCTTCATGTCTATTTATGTACTGTTGTCCTCACTCAACAGCCAAGAAAGTAGAGCACATAAGCATAATTCAAGCCCGCTGCTAAGGGGGCCTGGTTCTCTAGTGCTAATAAGGTGCACATCAAGCTAATTTTAATAAACAGCACAGAGGTTCTCATGATTCAGGACATGGGAGTGAAGGAAGAAAAATCCTCACTTAAAGCCGGGCGTGGTGGTGCTTGCCTTTAATCCCAGCACTCGGGAGGCTGAGGTAGGAGGAGCATTGTGAGTTTGAGGCCAGTTTGGGCTACAACATGAGCGCAAATTCGGCCTGGGCTAGCTACATAGTGTGACCCTACCTCAAAAAACTAGGGCTGGGGGTTTGGCTCAGTGTCTTAAGCGCCTGTCTGGCAGGCGCGAGGTTGTGAGTTTGATCCCCTGTGCCGCAAAAAAAAAAAAAAAAAATACCCTCACTTACACAACACATATAAAACACATTTAAAAGACCAGGAACCGAGCCGGGCGTGGTGGCACACGCCTTTAATCCCAGCACTGGGGAGGCTGAGGTAGGAGGTGTGCTGTGAGTTCAAGGCCGGCTTGGGCTACAACGCGAGCGCAAGGCTGGCCTGGGCTAGCTACATAGTGCGACCCTGCCTCAAAAAATCAGGCCTGGGAGTTTGGCTCAGTGGCTTAAGCACCTGCCCTGGCAGGCACGAGATTGTGAGTTCAATCCCTAGTGCCACAAAAAAAAAAAAGGAACTAGGAAACTGAATGTTTAAATCCATACACAGGCAGAAGGAAAGCAAATGATACACTTGGCTGTGTCACAATTAATGGACACCATCTCCATTGAGCCTCTGTGGACATCTATGTCCATGGGGAACCACAACATAGCTCAGCGTTCTGGACAAGGCCAGCAACGAGAGCAACTGTGGGGAACATCGCCTGCAGGCGACCACAGGACCTGCTGGAGGGCACTGACGCTGGAGCCAGCGCCCGAGGACAGGAAGGGCTCACTCACAGCCAGACAGACAAATCTCTGGGACGTTTCTGTCCACACGAAGACATCTAGGTGAATCACAACAGAAACACAGGCCAGACTGTAACTCTTGTTAAAGGGAATCAGTATAGTACGCACGCATGCGCAGCTAAGCATGTGCCCACACACAGTAGGAATTCAGAGATTTCTGAAATTTAAAAACAAAAAACTGAGTAACCAAAAAGGAATTACTTACCTAAAAAAACTATGAAACACCATATTTTTAAAATACTTCTATCCTCTCAGAAGCCTTTTTCACTTCAGATTTCGTATTTAGAAGATTTCCAGAATATGCCCACGAGTTTGTATCACCTCCAGCAATTCAAAATCAGCTTCAACTACAAAATATTCAGAAGAAATCACTCTCGATCCACTCCCCATCCAGGACTACAGCACCAAGATTCCAAAGCTGCTGCCACCAACTACTCAGTCTCAGACAGTCAGCTGAACTTGGGGCTCCAGAGGAGGCCTCGTCCAGAAGAGGACCCAAAGAGGTGCCCTCGCCCAGGGCAGACGCAGCATCCACGATGCTGACTGATCTGGGGGCAAGGAGAGAACTTGAAGTGCAGGTGCCAGTTACTTACCCTACAAGAAATAAAGCCAGCCATGGTGCTCAACTGGACAGACTTCTTCCATGTCCAGTGTCTGGGGTCCCGAGAATGGGTCCCAGGGCACTGCATGTGCTAAGCACACACACCCCGCCCCGTGGAGATACACTGCCAGCCCCTCGGTTTTAAAGTAAATGACGGCCAGTCGTGTGGCGCACACCTTTAATCTCAGCACTCAGGAGGCTGAGGCAGGAAGATCATTGTGAGTTCCAGATCAACCTGGGCTACAAAGTGAGTTCAAGGCCAGTCTGAATGCATAGTGAGACCCTGTCTCAAAAAATAGGGCCGGGGATTTAGCTCAGTGGCCTAAGTGCCTGTCTGGCAGGCGCAAGGTTGTGAGTTCAATCCCTGGTACCCAAAAAAAAAAAAAAAAAAAAAAAAATTTAAGTAAATGACTAAAGAACACAGGCTTTTTTGTTATTTTTTTTGGTACCAGGGATCAAACTCACAACCTTGCACCTGCCAGACAGGAACTTAGGTCACTGAGCTAAATCCCCGGCCTTCAGGCTATATTCTTTAAAAGAGTAAATTTTATGGCGTGTGACATACCACTCAACAGAACTCCTACATTTCTCATGTTTTTAAAAATAAATAGTATGCAGGAAGTACTCTATATAACATAAATCACCTGACTCCACTACTAAGAGACCATGTATTGTTTACTTTAAAATTCTAACATACAGCCACCTGTGATGGCGCACGCCTACAATACCAGCACTCATGGGGCTAAGGCAGGAGGATTGTTGCAAGTCCAAGGCCAGCCTGAACTACATAGCAAGACCCTGTCTCAAAAAAACAATAAATAAATAAATTAAATAAATAAAATAAAATTCTAACATATGAAAGAGTTAATAAGTTCATTCACAGTCAAAGAAATATAAACTAAAATACAAAACTATGATTTTTCATTCATCAGACTACTAAAGACTAAGTTATGGGTATTCTGGCTTCTTCCTAACAGCCCACCCTGCTTCCTCCAGTGCACACTTTTATCTCACTTTTTTCTCTTTCACTTGGCCCAAAGTGGCTCCCCTGCAAAGCCAGTTTCTCCCTTACTCTTGGTTATATTTTTTCAAATAAACTTTGCCACTGCTTAACCAAAAAAAAAAAAAAAAAAAAAAAAGTGTCATCATATCCAAGAATGGTAACAAGGTAAGGAAAATGAGAACACCGTGCACACTGATATATCTTGTAGGGAAACTAACAGCTTTTAAAACAAAAACCGCACATACACACTGACTCAGCAGTTCTATTTAGAATTTATCCTACAGATATATCTGTACAAATATACAAAAGTGCACACAGAGAATGAAAAAAAAAAAGAATCAGAAGCCATTTCAGTTGGGTATGATAGCGCATGAATGTAAACCCAGCACTCAGGAGGCTGAGGCAGGAAGATCACAGCAGGTTCAAGCCCAGCCTAGCTACATAGTTAATTCAAGGTCAGCCTGAACTACACATCTCAAAAAACAAAAAAGAGGGGTTGGGGGTTTAGCTCAGTGGCACAGGGCCCGCGCAAGATCGTGAGTTCAATCGCCGGTACCAAAAACAAAAAAAAAAAAGCCAGGCATGGTGGCGCCTATCTATAATCCCAGCACGTGAGAGGCTAAGGGAGGAGGATCAATGTGAGTTCGAGACCAGCCTCGGCTACAAAGTGAGCTCAAGGCCAGCCTGAACTGCATAGCGAGACCTTGTCTCAAAAAAAAAAAAAAAGAGTGGCTAAAGGTGATGCGGCCTGGCACTGTCAGAAAGAGCCCACAGATTAGATTGTAAGAAAAGAAAAATAGGAGCCATGCTTTTTCGAAGACCTGTGTTACAGATGCTTCATCTGTTTGTAAGATGAGAGTCTGAAGTGGCCAGCAGTTTGGTTCTTGAAAGATCACTGAATTGCATGCAGTTGCTTGGGCGAGTGGGTCAGGACCCTGTCTTGAGAAAGGTGGAAGAGAAAAATCTGGTCACCGTATTTTCTCTAGCAACAAATGAGATGTAGCGATCAGGGGATAACGACGGATACCACCTGGGTGATGTGACTCAAAGGACAACATGGCATGCAATATCAGTGTTTCAGTCAGGTCTCAGAGACGTAGCATATCAGTATGTGAAAAAGGGGTCTCAAGTTTCCGTGGACGGAAAAAGTAAACTATGGTGAATACATGGATAAAAATAATGTGAGGCAACAAGCAGCAATGATCATAGCTGACATCCTTTTGAGTGACCAAACAAAAGAAAAGCAATGAACAGACACTTCTTTGGCCACTGTTCGGTACAGTCTCATTTCTGAATAATGTATAGTCTTTAGAGTTTTAAGACAAGAGTTAAAGTATTTTAAAGTAAAATAAAAAGAAGCGATTTCAGTGTCCAACAGCAAAAGCATACAACCACACAATGCCCCATTATGCAGTTGTTTAAAAAGAAAAACCTAAGACATAATTAAAAGTGCTGAATTGAAAAATATATTTATTTTAAAACATTCAAGATAATGTGCTTAGATATCCATATAAAATGTCAAGAACAACTTTGGGGGCATGAACACTACTCATTTTGAATTGTGTGAATACTATCATGAGTGTGAATTAATTTCATAATTAGAATTTTATTTAATTCAAACAGGTTACCAAATCATGTCCTATTCTGGTGTTGATTTCCCCACACCATGATCCCAACCTGTCATTCCAGACAAACCAGTTCGTTCTTCCTTTGAGAAATCAGTCC
This sequence comes from Dasyprocta punctata, assembly GCA_004363535.1. Classification (NCBI taxonomy): domain Eukaryota; kingdom Metazoa; phylum Chordata; class Mammalia; order Rodentia; family Dasyproctidae; genus Dasyprocta; species Dasyprocta punctata. The sequence goes on from RJWM01002640.1 coordinate 103,336, forward strand.
AGCATTTTGGCACTCTCCAAAATGACCACTACCAGCTACAGTTGCTAGAGCGTTGAATATAAATTATGTGAACTGGAAGAACTATATGTGCTGGCACCTGCTACAGGACATTTTAAAATAAAATTTAAAAGACAAGGAGTGAAAATGGAAGCATAAGATAATAATCCCCAGCCAGGAGCTGCGGAGCTCACCATTCCCGCAGGTCCAGCCTCAAGGCCACTGCTCCAGCAGCTTCCAGCCTGAACCCTCTGGGCTGCTGTTGACGTGGCCTCATCCTGCCAATGCTTGCAAATACAGGTGGCACAGACCTCCACATCGACTCTCTCCTAAGGCCCCGGCCAAAGCAGGTCCTCGTTCTCACACCAGAACATCATCTGCTCTGGAGACAACAGCTTCTACCTTGACCTCAGCTGTGGAGAAGCTTATTTTTCCACCAGAAAGAAAATCCATCAAGGGCACAACTGTCAAGGACACAATCTGTGTCTTGGCCATTTTGTATGCACCATTTCATACATAAATTAAATTTATATTTTATTAAAGTATATAATAAAAAGAACAAGAATCTAAAAATAAGCTGGGCGTGGTGGCGCACACCTTTAATCCCAGCACTCAGGAGGCTGAGGTAGGAGGAGCGTTGTGAGTTTGAGGCCAGGGCCTGAGCTACATAGTGTGACCCTGCCTCAAAAAACTAGGGCTGGGAGTTTGGCTCAGTGGCTCAAGCACCTGTCTGGCAGGCACGAGGTTGTGAGTTCGATCCCCGGTGCCGCCAAAAAAAAAAGTATTTCTCAATATATTAAATACCAAACAACAGGTATGCACTTTTCTAGTTTACAAGTGCTAAGAATTAAGACTTTTTTTTTTCCCGGCACTTGGGATTGAACTCACAGCCTCATGCTTGCTAGACAGGCACTTAAGCCACTGAGTCAAACTCCCAGCCCTGGATTTTTGAGGCAGGGTCGCACTATGTAGCTCAGTCTGGCCTTGCGCTTGCCTTGTAGCCCAAGCCAGCCTTGAACTCACAACACTCCTTCTACCTCAGCCACCCGAGTGCTGGGACTAAAGTCGTGCGCCACCACGCCCGGCTAAGAATTAAGACTTTAAGAAGTTTTCCCCACCCATATAGGAGGTCCCCAGATTTCAGAAATTCTAAAGGAGCTATGTAATACTTCTAAGAGATCTCTAATCATATATTTAGTGTACAAAAACACAGAAAATTTCAGTAATATTCCTAAAATCAAGAATCACCTGAATGGAGCCAGGCGTGGTGGTGCACGCCTTCAATCCCAGCACTCGGGAGGCTGAGGTAGGAGGAGCGTTGTGAGTTCGAGGCCGGCTTGGGCTACAACACGAGCGCAAGGCTGGCCTGAGCTACACAGTGCGACCCTGCCTCAAAAAACCAGGGCTGGGAGTTTGTCTCAGTGGCTTCAGCGCCTGCCCTGACAGACACGAGGTTGTGAGTTCAATCCCCGGTGCCGCAAAAAAAAAAAAAAAAAAAGAATCACCTGAATGGCAAGCACAAAGTCCTGAGTTCAATTCCCTATACCAAAAAAAGAAAATTACATCAGGAAAAAAATAAAAAGAATCACTTGAGCCAGGTGTAGTGGTGCCTGCCTGTAATCCCAGTACTTGGGAGGCTGAGACAGAAGAAACCCGAGTTTGAGGCCAGCCTGGGCTACAAATTGAGTTCAAGGGCAGACTGAACTGTACAGTGAAACCTTGTGTCAAAAAGACAAAAAAAAAACAAGGCAGATTATGCTACTATGAGCAGAATATTCAAATCAAAAGTCAGGTAGTTCGCCAGGTGTGGTGGTGCGCCTTTAATTCCAGCACTCAGGAGGCTGAGGTAGGAGGAGCGTTGTGAGTTCGAGGCCGGCTTGGGCTACAACGTGAGCACAAGGCCGGCCTGAGCTACATAGTGCGACCCTGCCTCAAAAAACCAGGGCTGTGCCAGGCATGGTGGCGCACTCCTTTAATCCCAGCACTCGGGAGGCTGAGGTAGGAGGAGTGTTGTGAGTTCAAGGCCAGCTTGGGCTACAACGTGAGCACAAGGCCGGCCTGAGCTACACAGTGCGACCCTGCCTCAAAAAAACCAGGGCTGGGAGTATGGCTCAGTGACTTAAGCGCCTGTCTGGCAGGTGCGAGGTTGTGAGCTCGATCCCTGGTGTCCCAAAAAAAAAAAAAAAATACTTATGTAGCAATAAAAATCTGATGCTATGATTAGATAAAGACAAATTTTGGTGCTAATTCTATACTGACTATTGAACTCTTGTAGTAGCATTCTTTTTTTTTTTTGTTTTTTTTGTTTTTTTGCAGCACCAGGGATCGAACTCACAACCTCGCACCTGCCAGGGCAGGCACTTAAGCCACTGAGCCAAACTCCTGGCCCTAGTTTTTTGAGGCGGGGTGGTACTCTGTAGTTCAGGCCAGCCTTGCTCACGTTGTAGCCCAAGCCGGCCTCGAACTCACAACGCTCCTCCTACCTCAGCCTCCCGAGTGCTGGGATTAAAGGCGTGCGCTACCATGCCCGGCTTGTAGTAGCATTCTTATAAACAACACTGAAAGAAAAATCACCAAATGTGTTAATGCTGCACTATCCACCAGGACAAGGCACCAATGGCCAAACATACTGCAATTCTGATTCTTCTCTTCCTCAAAAGTAAGAGTCTCTGATGTGTGACTACACCCACAGTCATGTCTCCTGAAGACTTCACTTCAACTTCTCTTGCAGCTATCTGTGACCCTACAACTTCGTCACAATGTAAAGGACACTGCAGAAGTGACGTGTGCAATTCCTGGAAAGTATCTTCACACGGGACAGAATGCATCCAGCTTCTGCCCTTCCCCCGACCTGCAGTAAGAATACACAACGGAAATGAGAAAATGGAAAACCTATCTTTAACTAAAAGGAGAAAGTCATGTGCTGTAGACTGAGTCCTCTAATAAGCACCAAGGTAGCATCCTGGCTAGGACTGCATATGAGTTACATGAAGGAATGGAAACTATCTTGTTTGCCATTATCACCTTGGGTTTCTGATAGTCACTGCTAAACCTAACACAAGGAAAAGTTATAAAAGAGTACTATATGTACATTTTTTTGTTTTGGTTGTACTTGGCATCTAACCTAGGGACACTGCTATATTCCTGTGAAATTGTGCAGACTGGCCTTGAACTTGCAATTGGCCTGCTTCAGCCTTCTGAGTAGCTGAGACTACAGGCATGTGCCCCTGTACATGGTCCGTATATACTTATTAGGTACTGGCTTCATTAAACAATTTCTAATAAAAGGGCTAGGATGTACTTCAGTGACAGAACACTTGCCCAGCATGTGTAAGGCCCTGGGCTAAATCCCAAGCACCACAAAAAAATAAAAATAAAAAATAAATCAATTTTTTGTGGGGGTACCAGGAATCGAACTCAGGACCTTGTGCTTGCCAGGCAGGCTTTTTTTTTTTTTTTTTTTTTTTTTTTTGCGGCACCGGGGATTGAACTCACAACCTTGCGCCTGCCTGGCAGGCGCGTAAACCGCTGAGCCAAACTCCTGGCTTTTTTGAGGCAGGGTCGCACTGTGTAGCTCAGGCTGGCCTTGTACTCGCGTTGTAGCCCAAGCCAGTCTCGAGCTCACAACGCTCCTCCTTCCTCAGCCTCCCAAGTGCTGGGATTAAAGGCATGCACCACCATGCCCAGCTGCCAGGCAGGCATTTAAACTAACTTTTTTTTTTTTTTTGGTGGCACCAGGGATCGAACTCACAACCTCGCGCCTGCCAGGCAGGTGCTTAAGCCACTGAGCCAAACTCCAGGTAGGGAGTCTGAGGCAGGGTCACACTATGTAGCTCAGACCAGCCTTGCACATGCATTGTAGCCCAAATTGGCCTTGAACTCACAACACTCCTCCTACCTCAGCCTCCAGAGTGCTGGGATTAAAGGCATGCGCCACCACACCCGGCTAAACTAACATATTTTTAAATTTGGTGGATCAAAATAAAAACTCAGCTGGGTATGGTGGCTCATGCCTATAATTCCAGCACTGGGGAGGCTGTGGCAGGATCACAAAGAGTCCAACACCACGATCAGCTTCCTAGCCAGGCATGAGAGCACACACCAGTGATCCCAACACTCTGGAAGACTGAAGGACAATCACAAGTTCAAGGCCAGTCTGGCCAACTCGGAGACTGTCTCAAATTTAAAAAGCTGGGGATATACTTCAATATAAAGGCCCTGGGTTCATTTCCCAGTGGGGGGGGGGGGCGGGGTGGGTGTCAAATTCCTGACAGAGTAGAAGCTGAGACAAATTAATAGGCAGAACCATGAGGCACAGCAACGTTCACAATACAGTTAAGAGATGAAACCACATGTCTCTATCATCTTCCTCAACACAATCACACAATCATATTATCCTTTCACTTGACAAGTGAGTGCCAGCTGTACTCCTCACATACAAGGTACACTGGCTGACCTGCAGTTCACAGGCCAGCAACGCCCCGGAGGCTGTAGAACCTGAGCGGAACTCTTCGCCTGCCTCTCTTCCAGCCTCCCTGCTAACTGCCCCCTCTTCCATCTCCATATTCTTACTCACACTGAGCATAATATAATTAGGCTTTACCTTTCCCCTGCTAACATAATCACACATAATCATATTCCTCAAAACTCATACTCCTGCTACCAAAATTAGAATCAGCACATTACCGAAATGCCCCAGCAGCTGTTGCCAATAGTGGACTACCAAATGGCAAGCCCCGTTTACCACTCAAATTGTAAACTAAACAAGTATCTTAATGGCAGGGCATGTGGCTAGCATGCACAAGGTCCTGGGCATAATCATCGATACCACTAAAAGGGAAAAGGCTGCTAATAATAATTACTTTGATCCTCCCAACAAAACTGTAGGATGAGTATGTTATACTCATTTTATAGATCACGAAACTCTAACACTGAAAGGTATATAATTTCTCTGAAGTCACAAAGTTAATGAGCAGCAGACTTAGGGTTGAGTCTAGAAATCTTAGGCACTTTTCCAGCATAACAATGAAGAATGAACAAACATGGCTCAGGAAGTTTTGAGCTCAGTGCCCAAGGACATGCAACCGGGGCAGAGGGAGGCATGGAGCTGATCTCAGGAAGAAAAAAGAGCCATGCTGATAACTCACAGGGTAGAAGTACTAAGTGTTCAGTCAGTGCTGAGACAGTTAATGGGCAGAAACCATGAGGAACAGCAACATTCACTACACAGTTAACACATTTTAGGTCTAAATGATGATGAAGCAGGATATTTCTGTAAAATACACATGTATCATATACAGGACTACAAATCAAAATATATAATAGCTATACTCACTCTACGGAAGCCAGAACATAATTCAACCCTAATGACTACAGGTTTAAGGCAGCATCTGCTCGTACTATACTGGCCATCCCTAAGGTTGTTCATGCCAAGCCCTTTCACAAGGACACAAGCACACGGCATCCTCACTCTGTTCCTCACACCAAGAACAATCTGCTGTAAGATCTATCCTCCTCGGACATGCTTTCAAGAGAATACACAGTCATAAAAGAATGATTCTAAGATGCCCGTGTGCCGCACTTGTATACCACTGGAACTGAGACAGGTCTTACACTGCTTAAATGGTATTCTTTTCATTCTTAATACGCAAAATAATGATTTGGGTTACAGAGGATGGCATCTGGATGTCAATGAAATGTGTTTTTCAGAAAATATCTAATTCCAAATGTGCACATACATACTGGTGTAATTAAAGGAGAACGTTCTGCCTTCAAAGGGTTGATACTCTCATGAAAAGAACACAATCAGCACTTAAAATACAACCAAGCATGGTGGCACTCAGGAGGCTGAGGTAGGAGGAGCGTTGTGAGTTCGAGGCCAACTTGGGCTACAAGGTGAGTGAGCGCAAGACCAGCCTGAGCTACATAGTGCAACCCTGCCTCAAAAAAAAAAAACTAGGGCTGGGAGTTTGGCTCAGTGGCTTAAGCGCCTGTTTGGCAGGCGTGACGCTGTGAGTTCCATCCCCGGTGCCACAAAAAAAAAAAAAAGAGTGGCAGCTGGGTGTGGTGACAGGCCTTTAATCCCAGCACTCGGGAGGCTGAGGCAGGAGGATCATTGTGAGTTCAAGACCAGCCTGGGCTACAAAGTGAGTTCAAGGCCAGCCTGAACTGCATAGCAAGACCCTGTCTCGAAAAATAGGCCCGGGGATTTAGCTCAGTGGTGTAAGCCTGGCAGGCATGAGATTGTAAGTTCAATTCTCAGTACCAAAAAAAAAAAAAAAAAAAAAAGACAGTGGCAAAACATGCACGTACACGCGCACACGTGCGCACACACACAAATGAAACAACTTCAGAAAGTGTCCTCAGTGGTTTTTTGGTGGTCTATTCATTTGTTTCTTTGTGATACTGGGGATTGAACACAGGGCCCTCAAAATGAGCTACATCCTCAACTCTTTTATTATTTATTTTGAGACAGTGTCCCTAAGTTGCTAGGTTGCCCAGGCTACCCTCAGACTTCCCATCCTCATACCTCAGCCTCACAGACTACTGGGATTACAGAAGTGCACCACCAAGCCAGGCCTCAGCAGTTTTAAATGAAACACATTAGATCTGACATGAGAACAGGAAAAGGTAGGAAATTAATGATATCTCAACAAGGGTAAAGAGAAAAGATAAATAATTTGAAGTTCTGGTTCTAAGAACTAATAACTCCCTCCACACAATGGGAAGCACTGCATGAAGATAGCTAAACAGAAAAACATTTTTCTGATCTTCCATTTTCTCTCTTCTGAATCCCTGTGATATTTTTTAATAAATCCACAAATTCTCTGATGCTTCTTTCTTCAAAAGACAGATCTTAATCCCCCTCTGAGTGTGGGCTGGACTTAGCAAGTTCATTCTTTTGTTTTTGTTTTGGAGCTTGTTATTTTTTAGGAGCTTGTTTTGTTTTGAGTATTGGGAATACAAATATCTGTGAATCTTTTTTTTTTTTTTTAAGACAGAGTCTCACTAAGTTGTCCAGTTAGACTCAAACTTGCAATCCTCCTGTCTCAACCTCCCTCTCTGCTATACAGGGATATGCCACCACTCCCCACTGTGACTGGACTCTAACACCATATGGCAGAAGTGATGTAATGACTTCCAAGAGTAGGTCATAAAAAGTACTGAGTCTTCTTCCTTGCATTCTGTTCTTCTCTGATCACTCATTCTAGAGGAAACCAAGGCCACATCATGAGATCACTCAAGAAACCCCATGGAAAGGCCCACAAAGCCAGAGACTGAAGCCTCCTGCCCACAGCCACATGGAAGCAAATCCTCATGTCTCAGCCACACCACCAGATGACTGCAGACCCAGCTGACAATTGCCTGCAACCTCAGGAGCGGCCCTGTACCAGAACCACTTGGGCCTCTCCCAAACAACTAACCCACAAATCCTGGGTGTAATAATGTCTGCTGTACTGTCACTAAGTTTGGAGATAGTTTGTTACCCAGCAACAAATAACCCAGCCCTACAGTACCGTGAGTCTCTAAAGCCCTTTATCTCCTAACACTTCCGTGTATACCAATGGCCAGTATAAACAGTCACTTGTAGAAGGCTTTCCTTTCATCTTTATATATTATTAGGCTTAACCAAACGCACTGCAGAATCATATATGTGTTTCTGTTTATTATTTGTTGAAAGATTCTTGCCAGCACTTACACATTAACTGTTGTTGTCCAAAAGGGAAGTGATTAAACCTTGAATATGGAAGCCAAGTGTGGTGGCACACGCCTTTAATCCCAGCACTCAGGAGGCTGAGGTAGGAGAAGCATTGTGAGTTCAAGGCCGGCTTGGGCTACAACGCGATCGCAAGACCGGCGTGAGCTACATAGTGCGACCATGCCTCAAAACACTAGGGCCAGGAGTTAGGCTCAGTGGCTTAAGCGCCTGCCCTGGCAGGTGCAAGGTTGTGAGTTCGATCCCTGGTGCCGCAAAAAAAAAAAAAAAAAAAAAAAAAAACACCTTGAATATGAGCATGCTGCTGAAGTGGGGTTAAAAAAGAAAACTGTTCACTTGATTGATCAGACAGAGGTGGAATGCAGGAAAATAAACTCAACAATCAAATATAACTGCAGAATGACAAATGGGAAAATAACTCAAGTTGTACCACCAGACGTACTGGAGTGCATAAGCTGCTTGAAGAAAAACAGCACAAAGCAACAATGCCTGTAACTGTAACAATCACAATGTACTTTTTTTTTTCTTTTTGATACTGGGAATTGAATCCAGGGCATCACACCAAGCTAGGTGAATGCTCCACCAGAGTTACACCCCCAGCCCTTGTCGTTTTTTTTGTTTGTTGTTGTTGTTGTTGTTTTGAGACAGGGTCTCACTAAGTTGCCTAGGCTGGCCTCGAACTTATGATCATCTCACCTCAGTCTCCCAAGTAGCTGGGATTACAGGTGGTACCAAGGCTGAATTTACTTCTTTATTAAGGATTAAAAAAACAAGCCTTTTGCTAAGAAAGATTAATTTTACACAATGTCTCAAAAATGTGCTCTATAGACAATTAGTACCCGATGAGGGTCACAGGTACTCTTTGGAGTAAGGGGGAAAAAAATGACCTAACAAAAAATCTCTACCATATGACGTTTATGAGGCTTTAGGGTGCTAACGTGCATTTTAAACAAATTTGGCCTTAGTCCTTGCAACATATCAGAATTATATAAATAGTTTAGGGAACACTAGCATGGATAGGCAGGCAGGTACACAGCTAACATAGGTGGGTAGACACAGAAAATAAAAAGGAAGACAAACACGACAAAAGGATCTCACCTTAAGAAGTCACGTGAATACTACTTATGATTATGTCATTTCTTAAATCAAAATAAACTGTTAGATACAAAGCAATTACAGCCATACCAGATGTCAGGAAAAAAGTGAGATGGGAAAAGCTTGCCACACTCTAAGAGAGGAAAGAAGGCCTCACCCTTCAGAAGCTTCGCACTTCCTCAGCTCTAACTGCACCGCACTCCACAGGAATTAACGCCCAGGGTGAGCATCCAGCCTCTGAGGGAGTTCTGAGGTCTGACCCAAATCCTAAACAAACATTGTTCATAACTGATAACCTCTCTGGGGAATCTTTGGTGGGGGGGGAGGTACCAGGAATGGAACTCACAACCTCACACTTGCCAGACAGGCACTGTGCCACTGAGCTGTAGCCCCAGTCCCTGGGAAATTTAAATTAAAGATAGAGAGCCAGGTCAGGTGTGATGGTTCATCCCCACGACCCCAACACTCAGGAGGCTGAAGCAGGAGGACTGCCCTGAGTTCAAGGCCAGCCTGGGCTACACAGTGATCTGAAGGCCAGCCTGGACTATCCAGCAAGACCCTGTCTCAAAAAAAAAAAAAAAAAAAAAAAAAAGATAAAAGAGCCTCGTGTGGTGGTACACGCCTTTAATCCCAGCACTCGGGAGGCCGAGGTAGGTGGAGCATTGAGAGTTTCAAAGCCGGTTTGGGCTACAACATGAGCATGGCTGGCCTGAACTACATAGTGTGACCCTGCCTCAAAAAACTAGGGCTGGGAGTTTGGCTCAGTGGCTTAAGCGCCTGCCTGGCAGGCACAAGGTTGTGAGTTCGATCCCTGGGAAAAAAAAAACATACAGAGCCAGGTGTGGCGCCACACACCTGTTATCCCAGTACCCTTGAAAGCAGAGGCAGAAGATCATGAGTTAGAGCCCAGCCTGAGCAACTCAGCGAGACCTTGTCTTAAAAAGGAATAGGGAGCCGGGCGTGGTGGCGCACGCCTTTAATCCCAGCACTCGGGAGGCTGAGGTAGGTGGAGCGTTGTGAGTTCAAGGCCGGCTTGGGCTACAACGCGAGCGCAAGGCCAGCCTGAGCTACATAGTGCGACCCTA
>RJWM01002640.1:113329-125546 GCA_004363535.1 Dasyprocta punctata
AAAAAAAAAAAAAAAAAAAAAAAAAAAAAAAAAAAAAAAAAAAAAAAAAAAAAAAAAAAAAAAAAAAAAAAAAAAAAAAAAAAAAAAAAAAAAAAAAAAAAAAAAAAAAAAAAAAAAAAAAAAAAAGGAATAGGGATGTAGTTAAGGGCAAAGGCCCTGGAATCATTCCCAGTACCACCAAAAAAACAAAACAAAACAAAAAAAAAAAACTCCTTAGTAGCTAAAGCAGAACAGGGCATACAGACACAAAGAAACCAGAGATAAAAACAACTTAGTTAGCAGACGATAAATACAAATAACTAAAAACAAAGTTACCTGTGGTGGTGCGCACCTGTAACCCCAGCACTCGGGAAACTTAGGTGGGATGACTGCCACAAGTTCAAGGCCAGCCTGGGCTACATAGTGAGCTCAGGACCAGCCTGAACTACACAGCAAGACCATGTCTTAAAACATTGACAATGGCTAGTGTGGTGGCGCACACCTGTAACCCCAGCACTCAGGAGGCTGAGGCAGGAAGACTGCTGCAAGTTTGAGGCCAGCCTGGACTACAAAGTGAGTTCAAGGTCAGCCTTAATTGCACAGTGAGACCCTGCCGCTAAAAAAAAAAAAAAGAAAAATGACGACAACAACAACAACAAAAAAACCCTAAAAACACAGAAGAGAAAAAGAACTCCTACCTTCCCTGGAGTAAAAGTCAAAATAACAGTGGAGTAAAAGATAGGCCAGAAGGAAAGGACACCTCTCTATGTTCAGTAGAAAATTGAAGTCCTCCTAACCAACCTCACCAGCAGCCCTGCCAGGACGTAGGGTGACAGGCATGTCCGACACAGAAAGGAGGCCGGGGAGGGAGAAGAGAAGGGGCACTGAGCCCCCCAGCTCTACGTGGTTTTTTGGGGGTTTTTTATTTTTTTTTATTTTTTATTTTTGCGGCATCGGGGATTGAACTCACAACCTCACACCTCCCAGGGAAGGCACTTAAGCCACTGAGCCAAACTCCCAGCCCTAGTTTTTGCTGAGGCAGGGTCACACAATGTAGCTCAGGTCAGCCTTGCGCTCACGTGGTAGCCCAAGCCGGCCTCGAACTCACAATGCTCCCCCTACCTCCGACTCCCGAGTGCTGGGATTAAAGGCGTGTGCCACCATGCCCGGCTACCAGCTCTATGTTTAACAAGGCCCAGCCAGGGCCTGAGGTGTCTCTCAGTAGTAAAGTGCTCACCTAATCTGTAGAAAGGCCTAGGTTCCACCCCCAGCAACCAACCAAACAATCCATCAATAGCACCTAGTTTAAATGCACCTGAATGATGTTTTCCTATATCAAACATCTATTTCAACTGGGCATGGTGGTGCATGCCTATAATACCAGCACTCTGGAAGCTGAGGCAAAAGGATCTCTGTGAGTTCAAGGCCACTCTGAACTACATAGCAAGACCCTGTTTCAAAAACCAAAACACTACACATCTACTTAAATCAAAACCCTTGCACCCTGCTAGGAATTAAGCAAAGCTGCTCATATGGATACATTTCCCTGGTACTCAGAGAGAGGTCCTGCAGGCAGAGGGGTTTCTGGCATCTCCACGTGCAGCCACAAATGCAGACACACACCTGTATTCTCACCTGATGACTCCCCCACACATCACATGCCCCAATATAGGAAGGCATTAGGAATTAGACCTCTGGGCCCAGGTGCCACATGTGCATGCCCTGCTATGGGAGGGCTCCAATGGTTCTGGTTTTTTCTTCTGATGGAACTGGAGGCAATCTACCACTGAGCTACATCCCCAGCCCCCTTCCTTTTTTTGAATTTTAGACATGGTGAAACTTGGCTTGGGGACATGGAACCCAGGTCTTCACACTGAGCTATATCCCAGTCTCCCATCATTTTTTATCTTTTATCTATTCTTTCCTATTTTGAGACAGGATCTTGCTATTGCCAAGCTGGACTCAAACTTGAAGTGTCCTCTTGCCTCTGCCTGCCAAAGTGCTGGGAATGGTTTTTTTGAAAGGGCTCTCCCCAGCCAGGACGCTTGTTTAGAGATGATACAGATCAAGCTCACCCACAAACTTCCAGGTTAGTCAAAGCCAACGACGGAACACAGCCCCGTCAGAATGGTGCCCCTACAGCAGGCACAGCCCTGGAACTAACGTATGCTCGAGAAACTTTCTGCTGAAGCGTGGGACCCGCACTGCTAACTGTGGTCCCCTTTTTTTTTTTTTTTTTTTTTTGTGGCACCAGGAATTGAACTCACAACCTTGCGCCTGCCAGGGCAGACGCTTAAGGCACTGAACCAAACTCCTGACCCTGGTTTTTCGAGGCAGGGTTGCACTATGTAGCTCAGGCCGGCCTCGCGCTCACGTTGTAGCCCAAGCCGGCCTCGAACCCACAACGCTCCGCCTACCTCAGCCTCCCAAGTGCTGGGATTAAAGGCGTGCGCCACCACGCCCGGCTTGTGGTCCCATATTGATGAAGCACCACTAAACCTGGGGTTCTTTTTCTTCTGTTGAGGACTGATCCCTTACACTACACGTCTACCCGTTTTTCTCTTTTTAAATTCTGGGACACGGTTCCACTACCGTTGAATTTACAGCCCAGCATGGTGCCACATGTCTGTAATCCAAGCACTTGGGAGACTGAGGCAGAAGGATCGAAGTGAGCTCCAGGCCAGCCTGAGCTACATAGTAAGACCCTACCTTTATTTATTTATTTATTTATTTTTTTTTTTTTGCGGCACCAGGGATCGAACTCACAACCTCACGCCTGACAGGCAGGCGGTTAAGTCACTGAGCCAAACTCCCGGCCCTGGTTTTTTGAGGCAGGGTCGCACTATGTAGCTCAGGCCGGCCTTATGCTCGAGTTGTAACCCAAGCCGGCCTCAAACTCACAACGCTCCACCTACCTAAGCCTCCCGAGTGCTGGGAATAAAAGCGTGCGCCACCACGCCCGGCTGAGACCCTACCTTTAAAAAAATAAAAACAAAAACAAAAAAAACTTGCAATCCTCCTGCCTCAGGCTCCCACAAAGAGCTAGGGTTACAGATGTGAACCACCACACACAATCGAATACTCTTTTTTTTTTTTTTTGGCAGTAACAGAAATCAAACCCAGGAGAGCTCTGTCACTGAGCTACATCCGCAGTCATTTTTATTTTTTATTTTATTTTGAGACAGGGTTTCACTAAATTGTGCAGGGCAGCCTCAAACTTTCGATACTCCTGCCTCAGGCTCCTGAGTAGCTGGGATTATAGGCGTATACCAGCATGCTCAGTAGAAGACTGATTTTTGAGGCTTGAATTTCTGTTCCACTTTTCCTCAATTCCTAAAATGACTTTGAAGATTTCCCATTCCTTGCAACCCAAGCACCCCAGCCAAACCCCTTAAAATTCTCATAACTAGTTTAAAATTAGGGCATGGACCACGGCTTCAACTTCTGATGCAAAAATCCAAGACAAATAGGTTATAAAGATTCCTCAAATATCAAGTGCCTTATGAATTAGAGGTCATATCACCTTGTAATACAACTATGTAAGGCAAAATTTCACAGTCAAATATGTTTTTTATGGTTGCTATTAACAAAGTTTACCAATTAAAAGCAATGTTACACTGGCACAAACAAATCATTTTACCCAAAGAAGCCCCAGCCCTTGCACTATCGAGGACCCGACCCAGAGGCACTGCACCACTGAACCACATCCCAGCTCTTCTTTATCTTAAAATGAGGTCTCACTAGGTTGCCCAGGCAAGCCTCACACTTGTGATCCTCCTGCCTCATCAGACTCCCTTAGGGCTGGGATTATGAAAAATACATTAACAGTACTACCTGACCCAGTTACCGAACATAGAAACCTGTATTATATCTTACATGACTTGGAACACCAACAAGTCAGTGATACAAATCACAACCACAACCAAAACTGCAAGCTAGTATAAGCATATTTGCTATGTGGGCATGTTTGATTTATTTGTAGTCAGATACTCATTAAAGCAGCATACTTGGACCAGGGACAGAGCTCAGCAGCACAGCACCTGCCTGGCAAGCATTGAGTTTGATTCCCAGTACCATATAAGTAAATAAATAAATGTATGTGGCATAAGCAATCTTAACAATTTTCTAATACATACTTAAATGCCTATTTCACCTCATTTAAAAAACACTAGAACCTCTGGGCGTGGTGGCACACACCTTTAATCCCAGTACTCAGGAAGCTGAGGTAGGAAGGTTCGAGGCGTGCTTAGGTTACAACGTGAGCGCAAGATGGGCCTGAGCTACATAGTGCAACCCTGCCTCAAAAACCAGGGCTGGGAGTTTGGCTCAGTGGCTTAAGCACCTGCCCTGGCAGGCATGAAGTTGTGAGTTCAATCTCCAATGCCCAAAAAAAAAAAAAAAAAAAAAAACACTAGAACCCTGTCGTACAAGTCAAACTTAGACTTTGCAGTAATTATCAGGCTATCAATAATCAACAGTTATTTAAATATGATTCAAGGAGTTCCTAGCTGTTAAAAAAAAAAACTATGAATAATCAGAGCAGTGTTATCAGAAACTGATTATGTAAGAACAATAGTGTATTGTTTCAGGATGTGCAGGTAATAAAGTTCACAGCTAGGTTACACTAGACTCACTTAAACATCTGAATTTTCTATCTTAACCTTTAAATCAACTGCAAAAGTAGCTGCCCAAAGCAGTTAGTAGGAAAGCATACCATTTTCAAAAGAACTTGGCATGTACAACTTTATTTTACTACCTAAATGTTTTTTTGATTACTGAAATTTGAACAAGATGTTACAGATTCAAAACCAATTTTAAACTAATAGGTGCTAGCCAGGCGTGGTGGTGCACACCTTTAATGCCAGCACTTGGGAGGCTGAGGCAGGAGGATCGTTGTGAGTTCCAGACCAGCCTGGGCTACAAAGTGAGTTCACAGCCAGCCTCAACTGCATAGTGAGACCCTGCTTCAAAAAATAGGGCTGGGGATTTAGCTCAGTGGCCTAAGTACCTGCCTGGCAGGGCCAAGGTTGTGAGTTCAACTGCCCGTACCAAAAAAAAAGTAACAGGTGCTTATGAAATCCATAATATTCAACATATTCAGGTTTCCTTTGTTTTTCACCTTGTTTTTGTTGTTGTTTTGAGACAGGGTCTCACTATGCAGTTCAGGCTGGCCTTGAACTCAGTGATCCTACTGCCTCAGCTTCCCAGAGTGCTAGGATTATAGGTATGTACCACCACAGTCAGCTCACGTTCAGGTTTTGAGAAGGGCAGAGGTCATATTCTTCTTCTCTGTGTGTGTGTGAGTGTGTGTGGCACCTGACATACTGCAGTTCAATATGTGTTCAACAAGCCGGGCGTGGTGGCGCACGCCTTTAATCCCAGCACTCGGGAGGCTGAGGTAGGCGGAGTGTTGTGAGTTCGAGGCCGACTTGGGCTACAACGTGAGCGCAAGGCCAGCCTGAGCTACATAGTGCGAGCCTGCCTCAAAAATCCAGGGCCGGGAGTTTGGCTCAGTGGCTTAAGCGCCTGTCTGTCAGGCGTGAGGTTGTGAGTTCGATCCCTGGTGCCGTAAAAAAAAAAAGTGTTCAACAGCACATTTTTCAAAACTATAGATCAACCAGTAAGTCAAAGTTGGAAAAGTAACCAAGTGGTATATTTTACTTCTTGATTTGGATTGCCTTTTTAGTTAAAATTAGTTCTCAGTTACTGTAGTTGTCTTGCCACAAAACACTGGCAAAGAAAACACTAGCCTGAAATTACCTAATTTTATATCCACTGAATAATACCTTTGAACTATTCACACCTCACTGTAAAAGACACACAATTTTAGACTATGCTTCCAGTTTGGGAAGCAAAGTGACTCAGAAACCACATTAGCAGTAGCCAGTCTGGAACAGAAGATATTTATTCTAAGACTACAAACTCTTAATAGTTCACTGCCTTAAAACGACTGACATGGGCTAAGATCTGTGATAATAAAAGTCCGTCACGGTATTTATCAAGCAGATTATGTCTGAAACTGCATGTTGGTTTAGAAACCTTTGAGCAAAAATTCAGTTCTCTCCTATGTTAATCTGTATATCGCTCATTTTCAGTTTTCTCTGACCTTCAATTTGTAAAAATCAAATTCATCCATCTCTTTATGACTTTCTTTATGTTAAAATGACTACTGAAAACACTATCACAATGCGATGCTATTAGGTATGCAAAACAGTTGATTTTAGTGAGATTTCCCCTCCCTAACTCCTCCCTAACCCCTCTGCCCGCATTAAATCACTTAAAATAAACTCTCAGTCCAGTGCTAGGATTTTACTTTCTATAGGGCAGATTTGACTTTTTGAATAATACTTTTTAAAAGTTTTTTGTAGTGCTAGTATATAGTTTCCAACACCTGGAATGCAAATAAACCCTCTTATTTTCTGTATTATTTCATGATAAACTGTATTTCTCCTGGAGGATGGAAGAGTATCAACTGAAAGGCAGCCTTGAAAGTCACAATGTGTAAATACCTCTGATAACAGAACAAATTAATGTCAAGACACAGCCAATAACATAATAAAGCCTGGATGCAACCGTGCTTGTCAAAGGGCATCTGTATTAGCAGCTCGGAGAAGTGTCATTTGTAGAAAGGCACTGCAACTGCATTTAAAAGAAAATCATTAAGCCTCGGTCCTCAATCCCCTCCCCCACCCCCTGCCTACGGCTGGGTCAGAGCAATTAACCAGAAGGTGCTATATTCTGCAACCCACTTGTGTCCACACCGACCCCAATCCCTGCCCAGAGCTGGGTCTACCCAAGGTGGCCTCTCAGCCCTGTCCAGGGTTCCAAAAAGCCCCTACGCCAGTCCCAAAGCAGAAAACCGTATCTTCTCTTAAAAATTCCTACCCTCTATTTACAAAAACAACCATCTCACTGAGCTCTCAACAGTCAGCAAAGCTGATCATCACACCCTGAGACCACTAATCACACACACTCTCTCTCACCTACACTTGCTAATGCTAACCTCGAATACAATCTTTATCATTTTAACTGAGACAGTTAGAAAAGAGGACCCGGGTCATACTCACTACAGTAAGAGTCAAGTGAACAAATCACTGTCCCAACAAAACTGGAGGCAATGAGGAACATGAAAGGACCAAAGCTGACTTTCAGGGCCGTATCACATAAAGAGGGATTTTATCTCTACATATACAAAAAGAGTGAGCCGCAGAAAGCCCAGAAAAAAGGGAGACAAAAAAGAGGAGACTCTGAACATGTTTCTGAGTGTCCTGCAGTTTTTTGTGTACTCTTCTGCCCTGCAAGGTTGCAAAAAAAAAAAAAAAAAAAAACGCCAGACACGAGAAGGGTGAAAGAAAGCTGAAAAAGAAAAGCACCCTCCCTGCCCCCACCTTCTCTCCTCTCTCCCAAAAAGAGCTGTGTTTGTGCAAACCTAGTCCCAAATATGGGAGACAGAGAATGAATGTGTGTATGGAAGAACAATGAGCTTTCAGCCTGCCATTATGTGTATGTATGTGTGTCTGTGTCTGTGTCTCAGTGTGTGTGTTTCTGTGTGTGTGTGTGTGTGTGTGTGCGCCTCTTTTCCCTTCGACCTCAACAACAGAGAGCTGAAAGCCAGCTTTCCACCCAGGCTGGGCCATCAAAAGCAAAACTGTTTTACAATTTACAGTGGAATTAACTCAGCAAGCAAATCCGTGGAAAGAAATATCTACCCAAAGATGATTTTATTATTGTACAGATCATCCTTTCTCCCCTCCCCCAACAGGCTGATTCTAAAGAAGCCAGTGTACACCAGACAAAAAGGTCCCTCTCGAAATGGAGAGCAATTCTCAAAGCTTTTTGAAATATGAACATAGAACGCATTAGCTTATGTTACATTAAATGTCTGGTTTGTAATCCACCAAGTTCACCCTTTTACTAGTTATCTTTTTCGTGTTTAAAAAAATGCTTTGGAGAAAGCTATTTCAGGATTCATATAAAGCTACTTTCTAAAATGTACCTTAAAATAGCGGCACATACTAAAACATTTAAAGCACCAGTTTCTCAAGGACACATTTTGCTTAAATCAATGTTTGAAGTCTGTAATCCAGAAAAATTGTAAGCAAACCTTGGAAAAGAGACAGAGAAAAATGACAATTCGACAATGAATCATTTTGTTTTCCTTTCACCAACTTCTCAAGCAGCCGGTTTCAAAAGAAACCTGAAATACTTTTCCCCTCCCAACATACACACATACACACACACACACACACACACACACATCTCAATCTATGTACAACTACTTCTCTACTTTTAACATCCCTGAAAAAAAAAAAAATAGAACCCAACCTCCTTCTGACAGCAGAACTGAAGCTATACAGTAAAAATGCTATTTTGCTGCAAGCAATTTTTGGTTCCATCATTTTGTGTTCACACGGAGCAGAGAACTAGGGATGAAGAAGAGCACAAAGGAGGAGGAATCTCTCCCCTAATGTGAAAATGATACTTTCCTAACAGCGCGCCTCCAAGACCCCCTAAATCCACAAACATTCAAGAAATTTACAGCTTCGCTCCCTGACTTCCTTCCCCTCCCACAGTTCAGCCAATAATTGAGTCACATGAATCGGTTTAACCTCGGACGAGCACGAGAGCGTGCAGCAGCGGGAGCCAAGCGGGAGTAGGGTCACAAGGCACTGGGGGCACACTCGTCACGCAGGCGCGCGGGGCCACGCGAGTCGCCGGCCCTTTATTCCCCGCTACCCTGCGGCCCGGGCCGGCGACCCCCGATTCCGGCGGCGTCTACGCAGCCCGCTCCCCGCTCCCCCGACTCGGCCGACCCCCGCGTCGCCCGCACCCGTGCTCGGAATCGCGGCCGCGGTCACGTACCTTCCCGAGGGCGCTACACCATCCACGGAGGCGTGTGCGGCCGGCTCCGGAAGTGCAGGCGGGGACGGGGCGGGGGCAGTGAGGCCGCGGGCTGCGGGCCGAGGCCGGGGGACCCGCCCGCGGGGACGCGACGGGGGCTGGGGGCTCCCTGCCGCGACCTCTCCCGCGACTCGAGCCCTGGCTCCCTCCTCCTCCTCCTCCGCCTCCTCCTCCTCCGGGTCCGCCCGAGCCTTCAGCAGCAAGAGCCCAGGACCATGTCTGGTTTTGTTTTCCGGAGGACGAGGAGATCCCTGAGGAGGGTGGTGATTTTTTTTTCCTCCCTCAACTAAGAGAGAAAATGAGGCAGAGACAATGTGGGGAGCGCGAGGAGGGACGAGGAGAGGGGAACAGGAGGCGGGGACCGAGGCCCAGACAGGCGAGCTGCTCGGGGCGTGCGAAAGGAAGAGGAGGCTCCGGAGCGCGGGGGGCGGCTCGCGAGCGTCTGTGGGAGCAGCGGCACCTCAGCTATGGTGGCGGAGCCGCGGCGGGGATGCTACGCCGACCCACCGCCCACTCTCTGCTCGGGCCCGGCCCACCTCGCAGTATCGCGCATCTCCATTGGTGTATAGTATCGTGACGTAAGCCGGGGCTCGGGCCAATAGGAGGCGGAGGGCGGATAGAGGGGTGGGGCTTCTCCTGCCCCGCCTCCCCCTCCCGCCCCACCCCGCCCTCCTGTTAATAAAAGGAGCAGAAGAGACTGCGAGGAGAGGCCGAGCTGGGGTGGCGCGTCCCGGACCCCGAGCTAGCCGCCTCCTTCCTCCCACGGGCCCGGAGCGGTGCTGAGCAGTGCTGATCCACCGGGACAGGCTACGCGGCGCAGGCAGGTCCCAGGGGTGACGAGCGGGAGTCCAGATCCTCTTGCTATTACCAGGGTCGTCGTTTGCTTCTCCAGTCGCTGAAGACGCGCGGATTCACATCTCCGGGGGTCGGGGGTGCACATGGTGGATTCCAAAGGTTTGCCCTTTAAAGACTCTCAAAATGACGATGAGCGCTTCATAACGTCTTTTTTTTTTTTTTTTTTTTAGCGGCATCGGGGATTGAACTCACAACCTCGCGCCTGTCAGACAGGCGCTTAAGTCACTGAGCCAAACACCCAGCCCTGGTTTTTTGAGGCAGGGTCGCACTGTGTAGCTCAGGCCGGCCTTGCACTCGCGTTGTAGCCCAAGCCGGCCTCAAACTCACAATACTCGTCCTACCTCAGCCTCCCGAGTGCTGGGATTAAAGGCGTGCGCCACCACGCCCGGCTTCATAACGTCTTTTAAAAAGAATGTGTGGCAAAAGCTGAATTACCTAAAAGAAAAGCAACATTATTAAATTACACTACTCATTGGCAAGGAAAAAGTGTCACTAAGGAATAAAGAAGAGACCATCACCCCAGACACGGTGAGGGCTTCGGGGAGCAGCATTCAGCCCTACCCCCCTCCACTGGTAAAACAGAAAACGCAGAACATCCCCTTTTTTCTTTGAAGAACATAGTATTGTGTCCCACCGACCCAAAAACTGATGATCACAGTGTCCTCGACGCTGGAAGGGGAGTTGGGGCAGGGCAAAGGCGAAAGCTGTCTGAATACAATTTACAGGATTGCGGGGTTGGGAAATTTTCATTATGATTACTAGTTTTTGAAATGCATATCGTGTTTATTGAGTTCTTTCACAGACCCTGGCATGAATCCAGGGTGAATCATCCACCTATTGTTGGTTTGTTAATATTCTGTAAATGTTCATTGGTGTCCTTAAACTACACTCTTCCCAGAGGCATAATGATCTGTAATAGAATAATTAAGGGATAAAACATAGCTCAAGATAATTCACTCATCTATTTTAAATAAAATGATAATTTTCTGTTTGGAATGTCTATTCAGATTATAATTTTTACACCCAATGGTTCCTTTTAAGAATAATTTGGACTTGCAGATATTATTCAACTGCAACCCAAGAGATCTAAAAACAAAATGGGTTCTTGCCCTTACCTTTCTGTGTAGCTTTCAGCAAGAAAATGTTTTTTTCTTTTCTTTTTTGTTTATTTTTTTTCTTCTTTTGGTTTCTTGACTTCAGGCTGGTCTCAAATCTTTGTGATCCTTCTGCCTCAGCCTCCCAAATCCTGGGATTACAGACTGTGCCACCATGCCTAGTTAGCAAGAAAATATTCTCTTTTTTTTTTCTGGAACCGGGGATTAGAACCCAAAACCTCGTGCTTGTCAGACAGGTGCTTAAGACACTGAGCCAAACTCCCAGACCTGGCTTTCTGAGGCAGGGTTGCACTATGTAGCTCAGGCTGGCCTTGTGCTCGCGTTGTAGCCCAAGTCAGCCTCGAATTCACAACGCTCCTCCTACCTCAGCCTCCTGAGTGCTGGAATTAAAGGCATGCGCCACCACGCCCGGCTATCCAACAAATTATTAACACAAAACTTTTACCTCAGTGTATCAAGAGAGACCTGCTATATGACTATCTTTTTTGTTATGATTACTCCTTGTTTTTCAATGAACATTTCACACTAAAAATAAAATCTGAAGGTGACCATGAGAAAACTATATTTCACTCAAAATTCTTTTTCTCTGACTGTCCCAACTAATTTTTTATATACATAGATTTTGTTTCAGTTCATCACACCAGTGCAACAATGCGACACTCATATATGTGTGACTTATTTAGTTCACTGAGAAGTATATTTCAATACTCATCCATTTAAGGGTGAAAATGTCTAGTTTATTGTTCTTTATAGCTGAGTAGTATTCCATTATGTAGAAATACCACACCTTTTTGATCCATTCCTCAGTTGAGGGGCATTTAGGTTGTTTCCAAGATCTAGCCATTATGAACTGGGCAGCTATGAACATAGATGAACATATATCACTGTGGTGAGATGTTTTTACTTCTTTCAGGAAGATACCCAGAAGGGAAATAGCTGGGTCAAATGGGACCTCCAATCCTAGCTTTTTGAGGGATCTCCACACTGACTTCCACAGTGGTTGCACCAGCCTGCATTCCCACCAACAGTAGCGAAGGGTTCCTTTTTGCCCACAACCACACGAATTTTCCAAGCAAATAGTTAAAAAATTGTATTTAATTTTTTTTCCAAATTCAAAAAATTGTATTTAAAAAAATAGCCAGGCCAAAGGAGGTGGAGGGGAGCCAGGCATGGTAGCACACACCTATAATCCCAGCACTTGAGAGGCTGAGGCAAGAGGATCACTGCAAGTTTGAGGCCAGCCTGGGCTACAAAGTGAGTTCAAGGACAGACTGAACTGCAAAGTGAAACCCTGTCTCAAAAAGACAAAAATAAATAAATAAAATCTGGACTGGGGATATAGGTGCGAGGTTGTGTGTTCAATCCCC
>RJWM01002641.1:0-125384 GCA_004363535.1 Dasyprocta punctata
TGTTTCCATTAGTAACATTTCTTCAAAGTGGAAAATAGCAGCTTGCTCATGTGCTCATCAATACTCAACATATCCTCAGGCTTCAACATAGCAAACCTCAGAGATCAAGTTGTTTTTGTTAGAGAGTCCACAATCTTGGGAAATATTCAAGTCTTATTATTTTGAGGATTAGAACATGTCAGATGGTCCTGTTTCTTCTTTCCTTCCCCTCCTTTTTCCTACTGTGGTATGAGAAGTGCTTAGACATATTGAAACTAGGACAGAGATCTAGCAGTGATAACCACATTTGATAAACTAAATCAAGATGAAGTCGATAGTCCCTCTTAGGTTTCTGGAAACCACGGTATGTCTCTAAAGAAGCCTCCTGAAGGCAAAGGACAAGTGATTGCATGGGATTCCAGATGTTCTTATGTGGGATTCTTGGTAAGCAGACAGGGTGGGACTTAACCCCAGGCATTTTGCCTGTCTGGACAGGCAGGATGGCCACATCCAGGTGACCTCACCTGTACAGAGCTCCCTGTGGTTCTGCGTTCCCTGGGCATGCTGTACATATGAGCAGTGGGCTGCAGATAGAAGGCTACAGAAACAGCCGCTTGAAAAGCTGGGACCACTCTTCACTTGTCCCAGGACAAAGTGTAGTGTGGACCAGTGCAGTATGGATTTGTTTTCCTGTAGAGCTCCTGATCTTGACCCATCTTGTTAAAGCAGCAATGGCCATCCTAGCTGACCTGGGCGATCCCCATTCCAGGGCTGGGCTGGCTTGCCCAAGTTTCCCACCTTCATAGAGCTCCACACCCACTCTGGTGTCAACTCTTCACTTCAACAATTTGTCCTCGCCTGTTTTAGTTTTTGTACAGACACCATTTCACTCCATTTTTTAGTTGTTGTTAAGTAGGTCCAATTACTGTAGGGTGTTGTAATTTAGAATCCCCTTGTAGGGCCTTTTCTCTGGGGTAAGAAGAGCAAATTTGGCAAAGAGAAAAACACAGAGACAGAGACTGATAGAGACAGACAAACAAAGATAAAAACAGAGACAGAGACTGAGACAGGAGTGAAGAGCAGAGAAATCTTGGCCATAAAGGATCTCCTGTCACTTGCTTTCCCTGCAGGTAGTTATTACGAAGGTCATAAAGAATTTGGAAATCAAATCTGCCAAATTCAGGCCACAGAGAATGAAATATGAGATGATTAAGCTGAATATCCCCCTTTTAAAGCCTTGCTCTAATCTTTCTGAAGTTCCACTGTGAAGTCCACCTCTAAAGGATCCCTTGGGAGCCTGGGATTTTTCTATGTTCTCTGGCCACACAGAGAAGGCTCCTCTGAAAGACTGGGCAGACCTCCCTGCTCCCATGTCTGTGGAAGTCTGCCTCAGAGCCTGGCCCTGCAGGTTCCCCAGGCGTCTGGGACAAAAGCCCTGTACTTCTCCAGTGTTTGAGGAAGGCAGGGGCCAATCTTCACCGTCTTGAACTGGATAAGGAAGTATCAGGGGGGTGCTGATGGAGGGTCAGCAGGAAATGGCAAATGACCTCGTGGAGCTCGTGGGGAAGTGGGGGAGGGGGAGAGTGAATTGTGTCACAAAACGAAGTGGCGGGAAATACCAGAACATTCTCCCTGACCTTTCCTGCAATGTGCCACCATAATGTTAGGAAAAAAGAAGGAAAAAACCCAAAGGCCCAGGCTCCACAGGCCAGGTTTATTTCATAACAAACCTGAGAGGGACCACTGTGGCACTAGAGACCAGGAAAGTAACCCTGGCACAGGCTATGGGGTGTTTGGTGGGGAGTTCAGTGAAAGGGGGTCATGGCTATCTGCCGACGGTGCCTGCCCAAGGACAAGGCTGGGGAATGTGCAGGGAATGGTGGTTGCTATCAGTGGCAGGACTGAATAATGATATGAGGTGATATCAGTACTGGGGCTGGATAATATGAGTCACTGGGATGGCAGCTGTGCTGGGGGCAGTTAGAGGGGTCTCTGGTCAGGTTGGCAGTGATTGGATTCCTCCTGCCTTTGGGGCCTCCAACATGAAAATAGGTAGTAGAGGCATCTACAGAGCCACCCTCCTTAGGGAACTGTGGGATCAGGCCCCATTTGGGAGCAGGGGGTGCCTTCCTGAGCAAGGGTGCCTGGACAGATGGCACCCTCTGGGTGGAAAAATGGTAGGGTGAGCTTTGAGCACTGGCTGTCCTGCACCCACTTCCTTTCATCACCCTGAGCTCCCTGCAAGTCTTACTGGAATGCTCTGCCTCAGGCTCACCTTTGCGAAGGCAGAGCTGTGCCACCTCCTGGACCACCAGTATCCCCATGGCCCCTTGGTGACAGTCTTTCAAGGGGAGGGTATTTCCAGGGACAGAGTAAGGGCCATTCAGTCCAACCTCCCCTCCCCATGTAGAAATGCTTAGTCCAGAGCCAACCTGGGCAGTCTTGCATCAAGTTTGGTTTTATTAAGGGAGCCAGCCCCTTTCTTCCAAAGTACTGGGGACTTCCGGACCTGCCTTGAGGACCTGCAATAGTGAAGGGAAGGTCAGTTTGGGGCATGTTGTCCAACTCCCTGCTCTCAAGTCTACTTTGGGCTGTTACTGGTCAAATGAAGTCTGAAACTGGGCTTAAGGACAGTCAGCAGCAGGCTGAGTCACCAGCAGCTGAGAGACTTATAAAGGTCACCTTCTCTTGGCTTTCTTGTCGTCAACGGAGAAGGCAATTTCCGTATTAGATTCCTGTGACTGTTGTGACAAATTATCACAAACTTTGGAGGCTTATTAACAACACAAATTTAACATCTCATAATTCTGGAGGTTAGAAGTCCAATGTTTTATGAAAATAACTTTAGAATATCAAGGTGTCTATAGCACTCATTCCTTCTGGAGGCTTCAAGGTGGAAGGTTTCCTAGATACAGGGCCTTGTAGAAGCTACCTGCATTCTTTGGCTTTTGGCCACATCTTCCCTCTTTGAAGCACATTATTCCAAACTCTGCTTCCATTGTCACTTTCTTTTTCTGTGCCCAGCTCTCCATCATGCATCTAATAAGGACATTTGCGATTATACGCAGCAACCGAGATAATTCCGGATAACTTCCCCATCTTAGACACATCCTCAAAGTCTCTTTTGCCAAGTAAGATGACATATTCACAGGTCCTGGGAGTTAAGGCATGGACATTTTGGGGGAATTATTATTCTGTCTACCACAATCTCTTTCTAAGCCGCTCTCCTCAACCTCATCCATTTCCCAGAGATAAGAAACCAAGAGACCAGGAACAATTAAACCAAGAGATGAGAAGCCCTCTCCTGTCTACCTTCAGGCCTGTCTTCTGAGCTTTAGCTTCTGTAAAGATCCAGCTTTTTCCCAGTGACTGGAACTGGCGTGGCCTTCCTCATAAAGAGAATGCTCCCTCCCTACAGCTGTCTCCCAGGCCATGGGAGACTCAAACAAAGCAGTAACCTGATATCCATATCATTCTCATGTTTACACTGTTTGGTTCTTTACATTACCCACCGGAGCCCAAGAGTCTCTTGGCTAAAAAGTGATTTCACAACATTCATCAACCCTGAGAGGGGGGGATGGTGGCTTTTTATGTGTGCCAAGTGACCGACACACTTTATGCCAGCATGCTGTGCCAAATCCTGGTGCAGATATGTCAGCTTTTTCTCTCTCATGCAGAAAAGCATGCTGAGGCTTGGAGAGGACAAACCAATTTGCCCCAAGACAGGGAGATATTAAGGCTTCACCCAAACTCAGGTCTGCACACTGTGGGCAGGGTTGCTTGAGACTGTCATCTCGAGGACAGAGAGAGGAGGAAGGGAAGGAGGAAAAAGGGCGAAAGACCAGTGATTGTGCTAGGAAGATTCATGAGATGCTGGCTGACAATGGAATGGAAGAGTTAAAATTGGAATTGTCCTATATACCTGATATAGTTCCTGCCAAGAAA
The DNA here is from genome assembly GCA_004363535.1 of Dasyprocta punctata. Classification (NCBI taxonomy): domain Eukaryota; kingdom Metazoa; phylum Chordata; class Mammalia; order Rodentia; family Dasyproctidae; genus Dasyprocta; species Dasyprocta punctata. The sequence continues at coordinate 3,925 of RJWM01002641.1, forward strand.
GGAAGTCAGAAGCTAACTATAGATCAACGACCATGACTGTAAAAACTTACTCTGTTTCTGGGTTCTGCCACCTCCCTCTGTGAGTTATTTTCTACCACCCTTCCATCCCTGCAATGCCTAGTTTTGGAGAAGTAAATGTCAAAATATGGGGAATTAGTTATTTTCCATTCTCCTTCCTGCCCCCTGCAATGCCTAGTATTTAAAGCTGGAAAGTGAAAGGGACAGCAAAAAACTGGGCAGTCACTCTTGGCATAGTTCTGCAACTTGTTTTGGAGAAGAAACACCTGTCAAATTATGGCGTACATGTGAGTTTTGAGAAAATTTAAAATAAGGGAAGAGGTAGGTGGATGCCTCCTGGCTTAGCAAAACAAGAAAAGGAGCTTGTGGGAGTCACCTGGCCTGCACACATCCATTTTTCTGAAAGGGTGATGAGACCCCATGAGATGCCCAGGGCTGGCCGAATTGGGTGGGAGCATCCTAACTGTTGTAGTTAGGACAGTCAGGGAGGCCTCCCTGTGGAGCAATGAAGCTGTCATCCGAGGGATGCGAAGGAATTAACCATGCCAAGGAGAGTAAAAGAAGCTAGGTGGAGAATACACATGCAAGGTCCCAGAGGGAGAAGGAAAAACAAGTAAGCAACATGATTAGTGTTGACTGAGGTCTCGGAGAGAGGCAAGGGGCAAGGTGAACCGAGAGGCAGAGTCTGAGTCATGGGAGTTCTTGTAAACCATGCAGAGGTCTGGTTTCACAAGCAATCGGATTAAGCAGGAGTAAAGAACACAATTTATGTCTTGCAAGGACACTCCTGCTGCTCTGTGGAGTGCAGACAGAGGGCAAGGCAATGGAAGAGGCCAGAATATGAATGATTATTAACAAGGTCCAGGCAGGAGATTTGGTGGCCTGTACTAGGCTGGTGTGATGCAGGTGGAGAAAAGGTGTCAGATTCTAGGTGTTTTCTCAAGGGAAAGTCAACACACTGATGAGATGGATGTAAAGGAGTGAGGGAAGAACTGAAATCATGCTAACTCCTCCCTTTAACCATGTGGACAGCTGTGGTAATTTTCTAAAATGAGAACACTGACTGAGAAGAGGTCTGTTTCAGGCACATAGAGCTGTTTGCTTCCTCTGTGTACCAGAGTGTTTTGGTTATTTTCTCTTGTTCCTGAGACAAAGTACCTGACACCCAAAGTTAAGGAAGCAAAGATTTATTTAGCTCACAGTTTGTGGAGGTTTCAGTCCATAATCAGCTGGTTCCAAGACAGAGTGGCACATGGCAGAGGGCAACAGTTCATGGTGGTGGAAAACAGCATAAACAGCAAGAGCAAAAGGGGAGGAGCCTAGAGAGAAGACTCTTTCTGTCCCTTATTTTGTATGTAGGCCACACCCACTTGGGTGTAGCACTCATACCCGTAATCCTAGCATTGGACCATGAATCATTCACAAATTCTAGAAGCCCACCTCCATGACTGCATGAGGCTTTGGGGTTGGGGGACATCCAGACTTGAACCATAACACAGAACAAGTAGGCCAGTAAGTCTACCCTTCAGGATCTCAGAGGGAGCCAGGCAGGAATTACGTAGATGTGGGTATCATTAGCACGAAGATGCTATCATTAGCCTGGTGCTCATGTAGGAGAGAAGGCAGGAGGCTCAGGACCAAACCTGACTTCTGGAGACCAGGCAGAGGTGGAGGAGCCTGAAAAGGTACAGCAGCAGCTGCTTCTCTCCACCCCACATTTGTGGAACTCTGGGCTCTGCTCCACAAGACACAAGCCCGGGGTCCTCGAGTGGGACAAGGTTCTGAGCGCATGCAGGGTGCAGCTGTAGGAGCCCACAATGTGGTGGGGCAAGTATTTATAGAGATGGGTCCAAGAGAAGGAACTGGAAAAAATGTCTACCATTCTTGGTCCCAGATGCTGGGGTGTGACCTATTCTGTGGTCTCAAATGTGGGCAACAAGGATATGGAGGCTGGGAACTACCCCATTCCCAGTGACTTCCCTTGAGACTCCCCAAGTCTCCTGAAACTCGGGTTCACCTCTCCCTGCTCCCTCCCCTGGTACGCTGCCCTACTTTGTAGCCTCCAGTTTCTCCTGTACAGCCAGATCCCCTCCTGACAGACCCTCCTGCCCAGCCAGTCATGCACTGCCTTGCTTGTCTTCTTTCTGTCCCTGTCCCTGTCCCTGTCCCCAGGCCCCTTCCCTTCCCTGATGTGCTAGCTTCCTCAAGAAGAGAACTGTTTTCTAAAACCAGGATTAATGTGATAGAGAAATGAACACAGCCTGGATCCTTGCCCTTCATCAAGGCAGGATATTTTCTCAAAAACGATTGCTTCATTTCCTGCTGTTGAGAAACTGAGCATGCTGGCTCAATTATATTTAACAGGCCTTGAAAAGAGGGAGATACGCTCCATGAAGAAGCAAGTTTAACCCCCTCTTGCCTGCCCCCAAGGACCGCCACCCTCCCTCCTCTGCTGGCCAGGGAGCTGGGCTGCACCTCCCTGCTAAGGCCTGGCTCACAGTGCTCACGGCTGTGCTCTGTCCCCAGGTTGAGTGCAGGAATCTCCATCCCCAAGCTCTCTCTCCATCCTTATCACGTGTCCTTCTCACCTCTGTTCCTGCTTGTTCCAGCCTGGACGTGCTCTGGGGGTCATGATGACTCTCAGTCCCCTGCCTCTAAGCCCGAGGTCACGATGGCTCTGTCCCCTGCAGCAGTGAGACAGGAGCCTCATTCAGCCCTGTGGGCTCAGCTCCCTATGCATTACCCTTTCTTCCTTTGAATTTGTTTGATGTGTTCCTTTTCATTTCATCTAGAATTATAATACTCTGTGAGCATCCCTTCTCCTCCTTCTGCATTCTACAAGCTTCAGAAGATCAAGCCTTGAATTTGGGCTCACACCTCATTTGTCTTCTTCTACTGCCTCAGCTGACAGCTTTGACTTGCTTGTGAAAGTGAGGAGTTTGGATTAGAGCTTATCCAGGAGATACAACACAGGGCTTGATGTATTGACTGTGAAAATGCCTCTGTAACAGCTAAGAGCAGAGGGAACAGTACATTCATTCATTCAACAAACACATTTTAAGTACCTGCTACCAGAAATAAATGCTAGTGATGTAGTAGTGAACCAGACTGATGATGTTCTGCTCCCATGGCGATTCTCTTCTAGCACCGAGAAAGGGAACAAGGAAAATACTGTGTGGCGATCAGTGCCATGATACAAATAAACCGGGGTGGTGTGACAGAGTACCAGGAGGTGGCTGAAAGTGCTCTCTGAAGAAGCGACCCCAAGGCTGAGCCACTGGGCCTGGGCAGATGTGCACGGGAGTAGTCCAAGGAAGAGAAGAGACCTCCAGGACTGTAATCATGGAAAGTAAGGGTCTTACTTTTCCCATCTGTAAATCACCTAATCTTCACTAGTGAAGACTGCATAATCTAACACAAGTCAACAGCGGGCCGTGCTGCTCCTCACTGCAGCCCGGAATAAGCTGAAAGTCAGCACTGCCTGGTGGGGGAGACGGAAGCACTGAGCCGAAGAGTTCTGAGTGGGTGCCGGGTCCCCAGGACCTCCCTGCCCTCAGCCCCCCACCTCTTCACCACCCTGCCCTTCTCCTCCCTTCACTGTTTTCTTGTCCTTTTGTCTTCCTCTTTTTCTTCCATCACCATTTCTCAGTCTCTTCCCTTCACATTCCTTTCAAGTTAAATCATCTCAAGTGCCCTGAATTTGGAAGATATATTTTAGAAACACTGTATTGCTCATGTTTATTTTATACAGCTTCTAGCTTGCTTTGAAAACCAGGTGTTTTTCATGGCTTGTACATGGCTCTTGATTAAACAGAAATGGCAGCATCCACACAGAACTTAATTTTACACAATGATATGGCCCTCAGATGATTATGTTTTTCCACTGAAGTCAATGTCCCTTAATAGAAAATGGCTCCCACCACTGGATTAAGGGATTAGAAAGAGATTGTCTCAAGGCATTTGGGGCCTGCTGTGCCTGGAGAAGATTTCTGCAAAAACTGGCTGAGAAGGGAAGGTTTGGATGCTCTCCAAAGGCCAGTGACCTCTGAGTCACATCAGGGATGCTCTGAACATAGCCCGGGTGTCATGCTCCCCTGCTGACTGGTTTGGCTTTATGGCTGCCTCTGCACAGGTAGTCCAAGGTGGCCAGGAGATCAGGGAAGGCCTGCTGGGGTCACCTGGTCAAGATCGAGCCCTTCAGGAAACTGTAGAGACAGGCCCTAGCACAAGGTATAATGGGAGACAGAATTCTGTCTCCATTGTTGCAGGCCCTTGTGCTTGGTCAAGAAAGGACAGGTTTCTCTGTTAATGGGAAGGGGGCATCAGGTGGAGGACTCCTCACCACCCATCCAGCTCAAGGCTTATTTAGAAAGTGTTGTCTGGCTGGGAAAGCATGATGAAGTGAAATACTTGGTGTCAAAGGGAGGATCAGGGCCACACTTGCTTCCCTGAGAAAATGCACTCAATGGTTGGCAGTGGCTGGCTGTGGCCAGTAGGTCATCTAGTACAACCTGCCAGCAGATCAGAAGAACCTGCTCAGGTCATACAGGGAGGCAAGGGTAAAGGCTGAGTGAACTTTCCTCCACGGCAAGCAGGCTTTGAGTCCAGGTGAGACAGGAGGACCATGGAAAATGGACTTCTTTGCCAGATGTTGGGCATGAAGCCCTGTGCTGGCTCATGTTGTGGACTCATATCCCCTCCTGCTCAAACGCTGCCTTTCAGGGAGGGACGCTGAGTGAAAGAGGCCTAGGCTGTGCACCAGGCGTGCCCAGGATTTAGCCATGGATGCCTGTGAGCCACAGGAGATGCACTGAAAGCCAGCTTCGAGCATGCACAATTTGGTGATTTCTACTCCCAGGATGCCCAGATGAGCTCGTCTGAGCTGTTGTTACCAGTACGAAGCTTTCACATTAAACACCAGGAGAGAGAGCTCAGGGAGAATGAGACCACCAGCCAGGAGGTCTTGGTTTTTAGGGTGGGCTGGCTCTTTGGTGCCTGAACTGTTCTGCTCCAGAAGGAGGTCAAGGCCAAGTAGAAGTCAGGGTAGGAGCAATAGGCACTTGTCCTTTTCCTTTTCCCTTAGATGTCTCCCCTTCCCAGGTGGCCCCTTCCATGGAGCATGGTTCCTGAGGAATAGCAGGGCTCAGGGGTGGGAGGGGTGGGAGGGGCCCATAGCTAAGCCTGGGCTTCTGGCTGCCTGGTTTCATTCCTTTATTATTGGCCTGGGTGACAGCTGGGAATGGCAAGGACACACTGGAAGAGGGAATTGGGCAGAGTTGAGGCCATCCTAAGCTCCTAAGATCTCCTATGCTATCTGAGGGGGGCCAAGGAGGGCAGGAGAATGACAGGAATGTCCATGTGCACTCCCTTCCCCACGCCCACTCTGAACGAAATAAGATGGGGCTCACAAGCAATGCGGCACAGGCCTCTGAAGCAGGGTTCTCTCCCTCAGACATGTTTGGAAAACATTTGTTGCTGGAATGCCTGAGTGAATTAGGACGGATCTAGCTATTTTCTCTCTGCATCAAGCTGTGGACATGGAGGAATGGGCTTTACTTGCAGCCAGAGATAGCAGAAGGAGCCTGAAAAGCATTTGTTGGCAGTAAATCCACCCTGGACCAGGTGGTGGCTTCTAGGGAAGGTGCTCAGGAAAGTGAAATGAAGAACAAGGGAAGCAGGGGACCTTTTACCATATCCGCACCAATAACCTTCCAGAAGTGGCTCTGTCTGAAATGCTTTGCTACCTTTGCCGTCTGCATCTATGACAGTGCTGCTCCTTCAGCCAGGTACCCTCCTAGTTCCCCTAAATACAGTAGCCTCAGATTGTAGTGTCAAGAGACACATATGTCTCTTCTATGTGAGAGTCTTATATTGTAGGATGGTGACAGTCTGAGGCTGTCACCTCATGGGATTGGGGTAAGGATCTGGGCAGAGGGAGGAATACAGGGATCTGGTTTACTGAGCCTGACTTCCCTGGAGATCTGAGGGAATCTAGGGATCCTTCCAATGGGAGGAGATAAGGACAGTGGTGCCAGATGAGCAGCTTTCCCGGCAGGCGCTGAGCTGGCTGTGGGGCCTTCAACCACCCGGCCCACTCCAATGTCCTCTGGAAAAAGTTCAGATTTCCGACGTCTACCTCAACCCTCTTCAGGCCCACTTGGGAGGGACAGAGGAAAAAAAGAGGTAACCAGCAACCTCTCTGACTTCCTGTTAAGTTGGGGATATTCCTTGGGAAACACAGAGGTGCTGAGTTTGAAGGCCACTTCCAACACCTTCAGACTCATTGGGAAAGGAACGGGAGGATCTTCTGCCTGGGAAGGGATAAAGAGTTTCAGCTTCCAACCTACTCATGGGAAAGTAGAGCAGGGAATGGTCCTGTAGCCACCAAAAACATTGAATCAGTTACAAGTCATCAGAATGAAAGACAGAAAGAGAGAAGAAAGAAGAAGAAGAAGAAGAAGAAGAAGAAGAAGAAGAAGAAGAAGAAGAAGAAGAAGAAGAAAGAGAGAGAGAGAGAGAGAGAGAGAGAGAGAGAGAGAGAGAAGAAGGAAAGAAAGAAAAAGAAAGAAAGAAATAAAAAAGAAAGAAAGAAAGAGAGTCAAGGGCAGATGGCTTTACTAGTGACTACTACCAAATGTTTAAGGAACAGATAAGTCCTTCAGACACAACTCTCAGAAAGTGAAAGGAGAACCTCTGAGTTCATTTTATGAGGTTTTCCATAGGCCTGAGTGGCATCTGGAGTAACAAGGACATCATCAAATATGAGAAAGAAAGCATGGAACCCAGCCTTACTTATTAGTATGTAAATGCAAAAATGTGAAAGAAAATCTGGCAACAAGCAATGGTGGTAATATATCTTGACCAAGTTGGACTAATCCTAAGAATGTTAAGATGACTGTGACAGAAAAAATTGATTAAATATAATTTACTATGAATACAAACCATTTGCCAACATTCGCACCCATGCTTATAAAAACTTGTAACAAACTAGGCATAGAAGGAAACTCCTTCAGGCTTACAAAACCCACAACAAATAGCATATTTAATGCTAAAATATTGGAAAATTGCCTCTCAGATGAGAACAAGAAAAGTAAGCTGCATCATTAATTTTTTTCACCACTGTATGGAAGGTCTTAATGTAGTTGACAAAAAAAACAAAAAGTCTGCAATTTGAAGTACAAGAAACAAAACTTATTTTTGTAGATGATATGAGTGTCTGCAAACCATCGGCAGTATGGATAGCATAATCGTCGAAATTAATAACAGGGCGTGGAAAGTTGTTGGGCACAACACCAACATACAAAAATCAGTGACAACAATAAGGTAGAAATTGTAATTTTTACAAAGGATTTATACTATTAACCAAAATTAGACCTAGTAATAAGCCTCATGAAAGATGTGTGAGATTTTGAAGAAAAATATTATAAAATTTTATTAAAAGATATTTAAGAAGATAACCACATGAAGAAATACAGCATGATTTTAGATAGAAAAAAACAATATCACAAAAATGCCAGTTCTCATCCAAACTGACCTGTAGATTCAATGCAATTCTAATCAAAACCTGAACAAAATTTTTAATGAAATTTATCAATATTATTCTAATATGTATATGGAAAAGTAAGAACTAAGAATACCCACAATAGTCCTTAACTCAGAACAAGCTTGTCCTGCTAGATGTTAAGACTTTTTATAAAGTTTTAGTAATTAAGACAGTGAATTACTGAAACAGTGAAAGAAGGAGATCAATGGAACAGAAAATAACCACGTAGACACAGAAAACGGGTTAACCTCAGTGATGGCATTACAGAACCAAAAGCAGGAAAAGGATAGATTTTTCACTGAATGGTGCTGTGACATTGTTTACCCATGTGGGAAAAAACAGAATAAAATTCAATCTTACCAAATGTCAATTTCAGAAGGATTAAAGCCATAAAGGAAGAGGGAACAACCTACACAACATTTGGAAGACAATACAGGAAAATGTTTTTTGACCTTAGTCTAGAGAAAGATTTCTCAAGACACGTGGAAGTGCAAATCATAATGATAATACTGGGAAATTTGATTACATTAAAAGACACCTAAAGAGAACTAGAAGTCCAGCCTCAAATCAGAAAATATACTCAAACCTGTAGCCATCAAAGGATTTGTGCTTAGAATATGTAAACTGCACTCATTCTGCATTAAGCAAAGACCACCTAATAGAAAAGTAATTGGCATTCTCATTTTTCCCTGGGATTACAATATATGAAATCTGACTCTGAGAGGATGGGCTTTTATATTTGGTGCCCAGCGTGGCCTGAACTCACAACCTTCTCGTCTCAGTGACCACCTTTCCCCTTGAGGTCCAGTGTTTACGTATTGCAATCCCAGGGAAAAGTAATTGGAATTCTCGTAAGTAAATTCCAATTGACCACTTCCAGTGCAAAGAAATAGAGACATATCTGCAATTGTGGGCAGTCAAGGAGTTCTAAATCCAATCCAGAACAAAGACCACAACTTATGGCCAAACTAGGGTTTCAATAATTTGTAAAGAGGAGAGTGGCTCGGGGTTGAGTGACTGTGAGATTGGTGTGAACTACAAAATTCAGTGAGTGGGGCTAGGCGGGAGGAACAATGGCACCTCTACAATATGCAAAAAAAGAGATATGCAAAAAGTGTGTCAGATTCCAGTAACATGTAGCCCCTAAATCTAGAAGAATCTGCATAACATAGTTTGAGGAAATACTTTGTGGTTTGAGTGGGCTGCCTCAGCTCTGATGCCCACCTTTATCTGCCCTGGGCTATCATTGCTTCTTTTTCGAAGCTGTATCCCAGCGGACAGCGTGGTGTCTCTCAGCCTAGCTCCCGCTTAGTAGGAGGGAACCTTAGGCAGGCTGCGCACAGACCTGCTGCTTTGCTGCTAAGGCTACAAACAGGTACCTCCACTAGACACGTTTGCGTTGCATATAGACAATTGAAGGGTCTGAGCACCTCTTAACGCCAGCTCTGCACGTGTCAGTAAACAGAAGAAGAGTAAAGGTGAATTAAAATGCAGGCAAATCGTCTTCCTACAGGGAGAGTTGTCTTGGTGGTCCTCTACAGATGGTGAAACACACAATGGGTTACTCACCAAAGACCAAATACATATGATTTAGAAAAATTGCTGAAGTGAGCGGGAAATTAAACTGTAGGGAGATGCCATTTTACCCCTTTCATTGGCCAAAGCATGGGGTAGCAGTGATGAGTGGAGAGCAATGAGAATCCTGCTGGTGGGAGGGGAACTTACACAGCCACTTGAGGAAAACACATTGTACCTGGCAAAATGGAACACACCCCTACCTGCGCCCCATTTAGTTCACTCCTGCACAAATTCTCCACCTATGCCTTAGGAGACAGCTTATGAGTGTTCATACCATTCTCATTTGCCCCAAACTGGAAACCAGCCAGATACTCACCGATGGTGGACTGTGTTCATTGTGACACACTCATGTGATGGGACACAATGAGAATGAGTTACGGCATAAAGAAGGGGCCACTGAAAATACTGTGCAATGTGATTCACTTACATAACTTTCAAAACAGGATAAACTAAGCAATACTGCAAGTAGAAACACACTCTTAGCTGGTAAAACTACAAACAGAACAAGGGAATGGGAACCAAAGTCTAGCTGGAGAGGCGTGGAATCAGGGAGGGGCACAGCAGTAGCTTCCAAAGCGCTGGAAATGTTCCACGGATTTCTCTGGGTTACGAATTCATGGAAAACCCTGCATGTAGATATTGGAAATATTCTTTTGTAAATATGATACATATAATAATTGAAACAAAATGAAAACAATAAAGAGTTTCAACTCTAGACAGAAATGATCCATTTGGATGTACACGCCTAGAGCCCACCAGCAAGGTGGGTCCCTTGTTTGATGGGTGAGGGTTGCAACCAGATCGCCTGGGGGCCCAGTAGATGTAGTGATGGATGATCAGGGAGAAGACGACAGAGACGTTCTCTCTATGGGGATGACACTGGTCCTCACTGTTAGGGAGCATGCTAGATGCTTGTGGAGGAAGCCCTTCAGTGGAAATACCCCCTATTCCTTTCAAACTGTTTTGCTCCAAGTCAAGCACACTTTAACAACTCTAGCAGCATTTGTGCCTGTCTTCAAAGGCCACTCTAGGCCTCATTACCCAGTTTATAGGTGAAAGTATTTGTGGGTGATAGGGCAGTCTTGTGGTTAGAAGGTGAAAGTCTTGTTTAAAAAGTAGTAGTTGCTTTGAGACAGGGGCTCAGACTTCATAAGGGGGGATTATCTTGGGAAATGAGAGTCCCATCCCAGGTGGAGGCAATAAAGGTGTCTTATATGAAGAGAATTAATAATAATGATAATAAAGTTTGATTTGACCTGCTCTTTATTATCCCCACAAGCCTGCTGCTCTACACAGTCCTGTGATGAAGTCCTCCTTCCTCCCTTCCATCTGGACTCACCCTCCCCACCCTTGGCCATGCTCATGCCAACCATGGAGTGCCCTACCAGCAGGCCCGCCAACTGCATGCAGCAAGGCAGGATTAATTTTTGTGTCCCGTCCCCCTTGGGTTCTGGCATAGCTCCTGGCACATGGCAAATGCTCAGGAAATGTGTACTGTTTCAAGCATTGCTAACTTTGCATGCAGAGACAAACTATAAAATCAGATGTCATAGAGTACAAGAGCTGTGGCATAAGGCAGGGAACTGAAAAGAGAAAGAGTTGGAGATGATGGGGCCTTAGGTTAGGTCCTGACTCCGCCACTGATTGGTTTCTGTATTTGTGAGCCCAGGGACAAGCTAATGGGCACACTGGTGTATGGTCAGCTGCAGTCTAAACACCCAACACACACAGCCTCAAGTCTATACACCGTAACAGCACTGGGGACCTGAACCAAGTGAATGACTTTAACTCAGGGAGGAAGCACCTGCAGGGTTGTAGAGAGCAAGCTTGGGCACTGGGTCTCACCTAGGTCAGCATCTAAATCCCCACTGTGCTGCATATTGCCCATGTTACCCAAGGGAAATGAGATAATGATAATTACTTTGTAGGCACACAGTGAAAATTAAATGACATGGGTTCTTTCATTTACTATCCATTCAGTAAATGTTTATCATATGGTAACGCATGCCTAGGATGGTCCCTGGTCATGCAAGAAATGTTAATACCTTAATGGCTGAACACATTTAAAGGGCAAATGACAAAATGCAAGTCAGTTATACTATTAGTGTCTCTTAGTTCATTAAAAAGGAAGGTTTGTGCTAATATCGATTAGAGAAATTTGTATGCCCAGATTTTGTACCCTGAGCAACTACTTTAAAGATAACAACATGTAATGTATTAACTATTGTTATTTTCCTAATACTTTGTTATGAAGTTTTTTTTTTCAAAAAAATTTAAATAAAAAAATAGAAAAGTTTGAAAGAATAGTGCCTTTGTCACAAAATGGTTCTTTTAATCTGGAAATATTCTCACCTGGTTGCAGAATCAATTTCTGCATCTGAGAATAAAAGAAAGGAAAAAAAAAAGCTCAGCTGGGCACAGTGGTGCACATCTGTAATACCAGCACTCTGGGTAGCAAGTTTGAGCCCTGCCTGGGAAACTTAGTGACTTAACAAGATCTTGTCTCAAAATAAATACAATAAAATGGTTGGGGATACAACTTAGTGCAAAGTCCTGGGTTCAATCCCTAGTACTGAAAACAGAGGGATAAGGGAGAAAAGAATAGAGAAAAAAATCAGAAAGTTGGGTTGAGACACAGCTCAGTGGTAGATTACTTGCCTAGCACGCACAAGGCCCTGGTTTCAAACCCCAGAAATATACACACGAGCAGAGAAAGAGACAGAGACAGAGAGAGAGAGGGAGACAGAGACAGAGACAGAGACAGAATATTGAGCCATAGAAGGAGAGGGCCAATTAAGACTCTGGGGCACACACCACTATACAAAATGTTAGTACAACACCTGCTACCCATGTAACCCAGAGCTGATAAGACAATTGAACTGTACCATGCAGAGCCCCGGGCACCAGAGTCTGCAGAGCCTAGCTCATCAGCAGAGTTGGCTGATACAGAACAGGAGCAGGGCTCAGTTGTTATTGCCTAAAAGGCCACCAGTCAAGTAGGAGTTGAGGCAACAGCCTACCTAAGGGATAGAGGAGGTATTGTCCTGGGAGACATCTGCATGGACACCAGGCACCATGCTGTAAGAGGGACCGGGGCCAGCGCAGGGTGATCAGGGGGTGTTTATTTATTTATTTATTTATTCATTTTTTTTTTTTTTTGCGGCACCGGGGATCGAACTCACAGCTTCACGCCTGCCAGACGGGCGCTTAAGCCACTGAGCCAAACTCCCGGCCCAAGCGGGTGTTTAAAAGAGACCATCAAGGCAGGACCTCTGTCCTACAAGCTAATAAAACAGCCAAAGAAGAGCTGCCCCTATGCTCACCCCCAAGGAACTCAATCGCATCTTTCTTACATTCCTGGGTCTCAGTTCAGCTGTGACCACTAAGGGAACTTTCTGGCACATCTTGTTCAGGAGTGGTTCCTCCCCTCTCCCTTTGCTCTCCAGCCAGACATGGTGTTGTCTGAAAGGTCTCATTTGTGCGTCTGTTCATTGTCTGTTCCCCTCAGTGGAATGCTAGCCCCAGGCAGAGCGCCTGACTATTGTCCTTGCTGTGTCTATGGGGCACAGGCTGGGATGCGATAGACACTTGGTGATGCTGAGGGGCCAGGCTGCAGCAGGAAGATGCAGGGGCCACGAGGGAAGCAAAGGCCACAGGGAGACAGGAGGGTCACAGTCTAAGCATAAACGGCTTTCAGGGTGCACTTGTGATTTCTGTCTCAGGAGGACTCACTCAGAAAAAGGGAGGGGCTGAGCTAGCAGGGTAACCTCAGGCACCCGGGATCCCACATTAGGAGGTGGCATGCTGAAGCTGATGCTGACAGCTGGGGTTACCAGGGGACAGGAGATGAGACCAGGAAAGGAGGCTCAGGCCTGATAAAGGGTCTCAGCAGGCACCCTGCCCCCTGGACTCCCGGCTGCAGCACAGGAACATATGAAAAGTAGACTAAAAGTAGATAGTGGAGGGCCAGGGATTTAGCTCAGCGGCATAAGCACCATGAGCTCAATCCCTGGTACCAAAAAAAAAAAAAAAAAAGAGTAGACAGTGGGAGGTCCAAGGACCAGCAGGGTGAAGTGGGCAAAGTGCTTCTGGGGCCATCTGCTGCTGTGGCACCCAGTGAGGGGCTGGTCATCCCCTTGTCCCCTACCTGACCCCATCCTCAGCTGTTCACCTTAAAACTAGACCTCAGGTGAGTGCAGATTTTTTCCAAGTAGAATGACCAAGGTGTCACCCAATGCTTCACAGAATATTGAAATTACTGTTTAATCAGTAATCCTGGTGTACTTTTTGGATATAACTAGGCCCATGTTTTAAAGGCCTTGGTTCTGCACTCAGAACAAGTGAGATTCATTCTTCAGTTTAAGTATCTGTAAAATGAAGGCAATAATTGTGCTGGGAGCAGTAGATGAGCTAAGGCCTGTGGAGGCCCGCTGTGGGCTGCATTTCCAAGCCAACGTTTAGTACAGGGCTAAGAAGGATCTATTGTAAAGCCTAGGGCAATAGGGGAGTGAGGCGGGAGAGGGGGTGAACTCCTCTCTGCTGCCCTCTACTGTTCTTCTAGGGATAGCATCCAGGGGGAAGTCAACAGGAAAGGTCCTTCTGAGCCAATAATCAGTGACTGCTCTGGATGCTGTCGCCAGTGTCCTGGAAGATGCCCACTGGAGGGTGGACTCATTGAGGGGCCTGGCACAGGCCTAGCCCATTCTGAATGGTTCAGACCTTTCCACCTGTCTCAGACCTATGCCTGTCTTGTACCACTGTCCCCTCTTGTTTCCCCAAAACAGTTTTGAGTTACACAGTGTGCTTAGAGAGCCTCTTTAGAAGCCACCACCCCTGGGAGGAGGAGGGTGCAAACTAAAATTTTATTTTGCAAGTAAAAGGTTCAGCCCAGGACACACAGAAAAGGAAGGTGAGGTGGAGAGCAAAAAGCTTGGTTACGGAAAGACTGCAGGGAGGCCCACCGGAGCCAACTCCCAGAGAAACAGGGGTGGAGTGCACCCAGGTTGCAGGTGGGGGCTGGAGGGGTCTTTGGGCCTCATTTCCAGGTGCAGCACAGGCAGAAGGCACTGAACACCAGGCCTGGAGCACAGCTCTGCTCAAACAGCCGCCCTCCTGCGCAGGTATAATATTTAGACTCTTCCTGAGGGTTGGGGTAGAGCCCATCGGCTTTGCCTTGGCAGAAGGTATCTTGTCCGGGGCTGGGATCTGGTTTAGGGTCAGAGGGCTGGCCAGTTGTAGGCACTTCCGACCCTGGGAGACCTGGAGACACGGATGGAGTACCTGGGGGAGACAATGAAGATTCAGCCAAGAGATCCTAAACCCACAGGCCAACGCCTCAGGCAGCATCCACATGGCCCAAGAGCAGAGCACGACCAGACCACAGCCATATCTGCAGCCGGATACAGCTGCAGGCATAGCTACACTTGGGGTGCAGGAAATTTGGGAAATAGCACTATTGGGGCATAGTCATTTCTTCCAAAAGCCCAACAGCTGTGGTTCAAGATGGCAGGAGGTATACCTATGCCCAAGCTTCAGCTGGCCCATACTCACTCAGCTCCCGCTGCAGTGTCTGGATGAGGGGGTATCGGCCCTGGTTGCAAAAGGAGCCCGAGAAGTCGTCCAAGTCCAGGGCCCACACCATGGCTCCGCCCAGCCCCTTCTGCTTCATGTAACCAGCCTATGCCAGGGAGATGCAGGTGCATGAGCCCAGAGAAGCCTGGTCAGGCCAGCCCTGGAGCCCAGCCTCGTCCTTCCCACAGAGCCCTTCTGCCCAGCACCCTCAGGCCCACAGGTGATTGGGCTTTCTGCAGATGGCCTTAGTGGCTGAGTCCAGACACTGCTGATGATAAGCATGGCCCAGATGGGGTGGGGGTGGAGAGGTGAAGAAAAGTGAAGGCAGATGGCCTGCACTAGCGTTTTGGTCATGCTGGACCGAGTTACTGTGTGATGCGCTACTACGGTTGTGTTAGGTTCAGTTACCGCAGGGAACAACTAGACTTCATAGGAGATCTGCACCAAGTTGTGCTTCCCTGTCTTCATGTCTTGACCCCCCTGAGGGCCTCTTCTCCTCTACCAGGTCCCCGAGGGAACACAGGGAGGCTGTATGTCTCCTGGGAGAGGGGATAGAGAAGCTTTCCACCCTGCCGGGGTGGCTACACTACTTGCCCTGGATGGGGTTGAGGGTGGAGGATTGGGGTGATCTGGACCCCTTGATGACCCCAAAATCCCTCTCCCATCACCTCCTTTCTATACCTGACCCTGCTCAGCATTCACTGTGGGGTCTATGCCTTGTTCTTGGGGTCCATTTCCCCTCCCTTCTCTGTCATGTCTTTGTTACATTTCCCCCCAGAGTCTCCACTTCTGGGTTAGGACTCATTTCGGCAGCCTTCCACCACTGTGCCTTCTCAGCCCCCAGCCCTTGTTATGCTCCCCTGATGCTGCACTTCTAGAAGACCCTGCCACTCTCAGCCCTGCATGACAGCTGATGCAGAGTGTGCTGAGGGGCGCGGCAGCCCTCTTCAGGAGCGGATGATCTCCTCGGGGAGAGAGGCACGGAAATAAATAATGAGCTCGGACTGGGCAAGACCATTGAGTAAATCCATGGTGTAAACCACACCAGATGGGCTGAGTAAAGTCATATGTCTCACCATGCATAGTTCTCCTCTTCTTGTGTCTGTAGAACTTATTAGTAGTTAATAAAATACAAATCTTTTCAAGAGTGCTACTTTGAATGTAATCATCATGTATTGCAAACATGTACTAATCAAAAGAGTGTTACTCCATGTAAAGTCAAGTTTTTTCTTTGTGTGCTTCTGTGTATCTCTCTCTGTGTGTGTGTGTGTGTGTGTGTGTGTGTGTGTGTGTGTGTGTGAGTGGTGCTGGGAATTGGACCCAGGGCCTCACATGGAAGACAAGTGCTCTACCACTATGCTACATCCCCAGCCCTTTTTATGAGCTTACTAAGAGTCTTACTGACTGTCTTGCTAAGTTGTCTGGGTTGGCCTTGAACTTTCAAGCCTCCTGCTTCAGCCTCCCGAGTAGCTGGGATTACAGGCATTCACTATCAAGCCTTGCTTATTTTGTGTCTTTCCTTAATCAATAGGCAGTAAATGCACCAAGAATGGAGATTTGAGAAATGTTGAGACATTTACAAGAAGCCTGATCCTTGAAGAGGTTTGGAATGCAATTATTCAGTGTTACCAACAGGTCCTGGGCCTCTCTGGGACCACCTGACTCCGAGCAGGGCTGAGTCTCACCTTGGCTTTGAAGCTCTCCACGTCATCAAATCCCACCCATTGGTTATCCCGGACAGCATAGGGCACCTTCTGGTCCTCAATTCTGTGCTGCTCCTTCCAGGAACAGACCTGCAGGAACAGAGGAGGGTGGTAGGGAGGAGGAGCAGGTTCCAGAAGGCACCAGCTCCTCTCCCACAGAGGGGACCAGCGATTGGAAAATTCCTGTCTGAGGAAGCCTGGAGAATACAAGAGGTTCTAGATTGGAAGGCCTCAAACTTGAGGCACTTGGGTTTAAGAATAGATCCAAGATGACAGGAATAAGATAAAACCTACCAGGCCAGAATTCTCACTCAAAAACTAGGGGCAAAGAACCCCTCTAGCCTCCCAGGCAACTCCAGTCCCCAACAATTCTCAGGATGTCTACGAGTTTTCCCACCTCATAGTAAGCCAGAAGCCCTTCTTCTTTAGTGAAGGAGCCAGGGACACCAGGCCCTGTGGCTGGGGCCCCCACTTTGGTGTCTGATGAGGAGGCCAGGGTGAAGGATCGTCCATAGGTGGGCATGCCAAGGATCAGCTTGCTGGCGGGGGCTCCCTTCTGCAGCCATAGTTGTACAGCAGCATCCTGGTGGTGGAGAAAGAGGGGCTGGTTAATCTCTTCTACCTTGGCCTGGCTCTGATTGTTTAGGAATGGGGGCTCCAGAGAAGGGGGTGATCCAGAAAAAGCTAGCAGGGCAGGGACTCCCCTACAGGAGATTCTAGGGCCTTCATTAGTACTACAACCCTGCCCATCTTCTTTAGACTTTATAGTGTAGTGGAACAAATCCCTGACACATGCATCTTAAATGAGCAAATGTTTATTTTGGCTCACAGTTTCAGAGGTTTCAGTCCATGGTAAGCAGACTCCAAGACAGAAACAGCACAATAGGGGAAAGCTGCTGAATTCACGGTGACCAGGAGGCAGAGAAGGAGTGGCAGAACCAGAGAGAAAGACTTGGGGAACAAGTTACACCTTTCAAAGGCCCATCTGGGTGACCCAGTTCCTCTACCTGGGCCCATTCAGAGGTCACCTCCTTCATGATCTAGCTACCTCTCTAGGCCCTACTTCTCAACAGTGCTGCAATGGGGAGCAGGTTCTCAATATCTGCATCTTCAGAACATTTTCTATCTAAACCATGACAGATGCTGCTTTAGATCCTGGGCCCCAGCATGAGAAGCTGCCTGGTGCACTGTCTTTAGGATCAGACAATCACTGCCTGAACAAATACATACTTTCATCTCAATGTGTGCTATACTCTGTCCTGCAAAACTGAGTTGCGTTAGGGAACAAAGCAGACAGACATCCCTGCCTTACTTATCAACTTGTTTAAAATGGAAATATTTTTAAAAACTGCTGTCTCTAAGGGTGTTTTGTGCATTGTATAAGGCCTTGCACAGTGAGGTTCAGGGGGCCCATGACCATCATCATTAGTTATTACGGTTAGAAGCTTTAGCTGAGCACAAGAGCAGGGCCCTGGGCCCACTGTGCTTATCTCTGCATCCTCAGGGCCCAGAGCACTGCCTGACACTGAGGAGCTCACGCAGCGCCCACAGCATCCTGACCTACTTCTGAGCAAGGCCTCCTGCTATCATGTGTTACTGGGTGTGAAGCTCCCAAGCTTGGGACGGAAGGGGGCGTTCCCAATGTAAGTGTACACACATTATATTTATATAACTTTTTAAGGCTAAGGGCTTGAAACCAGAGCCTTCACCCTGACCTATATCCCCAGTCCTTCTTTTATTCTGAGACAGAGCCTCATTAAACTTCCCAACCTGGGCTCTAATTTGAGATCCGCTGGTCTCAGCCTTCCAGAGTGCTGGGATTGCAGATGTGTACCACCATACCTGGTTATAAGCACGTTGAATAAAGAATGATAAAGATTCTTCCCCCGAGCCAAGATGATAGCTCACTTTCCCCTGGAAACCAACCTAGTTGAGACCAACTTGAATTACCATATGCCCTCTTAGGACTGAGGTAAAAAACAGTTTTCACTACATTGATTTCTTTTTGTCAATCTACACCATTTATCCTTGATCAGACTTGTACTTTCAAGGTGAGTGCCCTCCTAACCTATATGGCACTTTCATAAAGTCTGGGGGCCTCATGCCTCTGGCCAGAAGCAATCTGCAGGCATGGTGTGGCAAGCAGAAGGGCTCTGTGACAGAGAAGGAAGGACCCTTCCTTCATAGACCCAGGCACGCAGCACAGACAGCCGAGCAGTGGGATGTCACCCTACTCTCCCATCAGCCGAATGTCCTTGTGTGTCCCCTCACTGCGTTGGGGCTCCTTAAGGATATAGCTTCCTCCAAAGCCCACTCTGTTTTCCAGACAGGGCGAGGGGTCAGGCTCATGACAGAGCTGCAGAGGTCAAAAACTTCCCACTCCAGGGAACACACACAGGCACGGGAGCCTCAAAACTTTTCTGAAGATTTTAGGCTTTGGTGATAGTTGCTTGTTTTAGAAAGACAAATAATATGGTTATCTTGACTTTTGAGATCTACAGTTGGCTTATAAAAAATATCTAAATTGCTAAAGAGGGAAGACTTGCACAGGAAAGCCAACACACTGCAGTCTAAAACCAAGCTTGCCCTTTCCAAGGGCCAGAGCGGTTTGGGAAAGGCCTAGCCCTGAAAGCATCTTCCAGAAAGTCAGTTAGTGACCCATTGTTTTGAAGGAAGTGGGGTGAAGATGTGAAGGAAACAGGAGACATGCTGGCTGGGGCTCAAGGTTTAAGAAGGACTCCCCCCCTCCCCCAACATTGGTCACTTGTTCGAAGTGTTAAACTGGTTTGTCTGTCTACTGTCAGCCAAGATGCCACACAGAAGTGAGACTTCCCTCTCCTCAGTGACATGGAACAGGAAACTTTTTAAAAGCAAGCAAAGACACAAAAGGATTCTTAGTTTTCTTGGCTCCTTGCCTGGTTTTCTTGTTTCTTTCTTCTATTAGGGCCTTTGAGGTTCAGAGGGGGCCCCTGGGCAGGGTGTGCTGGGCAGAGGAGTCTTGTCTTTTCCCTTGGGTCACTTACCACATTGTTTTCAGCTGCTGTGCCACTTTCCCCCTGTCTCTTATAGAGGGGACTGTTATGTCCTGTGACCTTCTCCCAGGAACCGTGGAGGTCATAGGCCATGAGGTTGATGAAGTCCAACTCCCTGCAGGAGGCACATAAAGGAGAGGTGAGGGCCAGTGTCTGGCCTGGGGTGGGGACCTTGGAGTCAGAGGACGTGGAGGGCTCTCCCCTGGCTCTGTAGCTAGCACTCCAGCAGTTCTCATTTCCAACGTGAGGTGGGCAACTCCCTCCCGCTACTCTCTCTTCTCTGTCTCAGCCAGCCCCCCTCCCCACAACCCCTTGCAAGCAGGACACCTGGAGCTAGTTGGTCATTTTTCGGGGAACTCCAACTCAGTGCAGTTCTCAAAATTTAGTGCACGGGAATCCCTCCTGGGGATCTCTCTAAAATGTAGGTTCTTCCTGGCAGGCTTGGCGATCCATGTCCCAGGAGCACCCTGGTGAGGAGCCAGGAACCAGACCACCATTCTCTTGGGTTTGCTTAGGGGTTTCCTTCTTGACTTCCCCTCCCCCAGGGTTCTCTTTAAGAGTGAATTCTCAAGAAAAAGGTAAAAGTTGTAAAATGAAGGACCTGGAATAGTGGGAGAGACACAGATAGCAAAGCCTTCTGGATGCCTTCAGTGTCTCAAAGCGACACTTGGGGGATGAAGATGTGCTCTATACTGGGAAGCTCAGTCCACTCCGTGCCTTGCCTGCCTCAGGGGACACAAGGTCCAAGTCACAGTGTCCAAGGTTCGGTGAGCAGGACACTCACTGGGCAAGTTTGTCCACCTCGTAGCCAGCATCCACATACTGTCGCCCGGCGGGGACGGCCGCACTCAGAAGGAGCCGCTCCCTCCCTGAGGTCTGGGCTTCCTGCTGGAAGGCGTTGGCCAAGTTCTGCAGGGACAGAGCAGGTCAACACTGAGGAAGGCACCTGTAGGTGCCAGGGCCCTTGTGGTCTTCACTCCCAGGGGTTTGAAAATTGACCGCAGGGCCAGACAGAACTGTGTAAATGTGTGGGGTCAAAACAGCACCCACCTGCTGTGAGGCCACTGCCCTGGGCCCCCTGGCCGGCTAGGTGACCCTTGTCCCACTGACTATACCTGCACGAGGGCTGTGAAGCGCTGCTTGTCTGCAGCCGGGCTCCCTCGGCTTCCCGGGTACTCCCAGTCAAGGTCGAGGCCATCAAAGCCATATGTCCGTAGAAACTTGATGGCTGAGTTGACAAAGATCTGCTGACTGCTGGCTGTGGCCACCATATCTGTGAACCTGCAAGATGGAGGCAGAGGGTGTGGGTCTGCCTTGGGCCCAACAGAAGACCATTGCTCCCCTTCCAAGGCGACCTGAAACCACTTGGGATGCTGATCTAAACCACGAGGAACTCCGGGAGGGCTTCTTCGGGGCTGCTGGAATGTCTGTCAGCAGGTTAATAAAAAGGGACAACAGAAGTTCTTCTAAATGTTGATGTACCAGGTGCAATGACTTACTAGGTGCCAGGCTGCCCACCATATCTCTGGACTGTCCCACCTGAATCAAAGCAAGCTGTACCCACCCCACTGCTGCACCACAGGATGCTGAGAAAGAAGACAAAGCCGGGTGTGGGGGCCCACACCTGTAGCCTCGGCATTCTGAGTGGTTGAGGAAGGATAATCAAGTGCAGCCTAGGCAATTTAGTAACTTAGCAAGACTCTTCCTCAAAATAAAAAAGGGCTGGGGATGCAGCTCAGGGCAAAGGCCCTGGCTTCAGTCTCCAGTACCTCTAGAGGAGAGAGATGGGTTTCTAAGATGTGAGTAAGAAGGGAGGTGTGGCCAGCTTGGCAAGGATCTGAGTACACTGGAGTTGCTGTTTCAGGCCCCTGGCAGGGGTAGTGGTCATCTTTCTCCTAACCTGACTTTGTAGAGTGCTCCCTTCCATGCCCATCGCTAGTCCGGAGGTCTCTGAAACCCCCACGTTGCCCAGGAAGCACCCCACGACAGCCTCCTTCCTCAGCAGCTGCATAAGTAGTCTCTGCAGTTCTTGGGGTCTTAAGTTCCTCATAGGCTGACCCTATTCGAATGTACTGTTAATAATTTCTAATATAATTAACAGTGGCCATTGTTAGGTAGGGTCCACATGCCTGGGGACAGCAGGCTAGAAACACCTGCACGTTGAGGAAAAATTGGAGGATAAAGATTATTTTGGAAAAATGAACCAGAGCATTCATTAGATTCTTAAAAGGGTTCATGATCTCAAAAAAGGAAACGTTTTAGAAACACTGTATAGTTAGAACCTTGGGAATTTATATCTGAATGCTGTAGAAAAATCTAGTTCCAAATATTCTATTCCATTATCTCTGTAGATTAAAAAAAGAAGAAACCTATTTCAGAGATGCCAATAGTTTGGCATCCGAGCTCCACCTCACAGACTACCTAGAAGTGAAATAAAACGCTTTGTCAGACAAGATGTGTGGGTGTAGGGCTCAGAAGACCCACACTGGTGTGTGTGCATTGTTCAGGATCAGCTGGGACTCTCTCTACCCATTTCACAGAGGAAGAGTCAGGGGCCTGGGAAGACAGAGCTCTCTGGGCCATTGTAAGTTGTACTTCTGACAAGACTGGACCTATAACAATCTGGGGCCACCCCCGCTCTGCTGTTTCCCTGTAAGGCCACCAAGAACCCAGAGGAAATCAGCCCCAAAGGGCAACTGTCCCTCTGCCTGGGCTGGGTTCTGTGTCAATGGCTCTCCTGGTCTCCATCCAGGGGCCCTGCCACCCAGGGACCCACAGCCCACTCACTTCTGAGTGCCAAAGTTCCAGCCCCCAATGGCTAGCAGCGTCCTGAGTTTGGGATTCCTGTGAATACAAAAGATGTTTGAGGATTTACCCTACCAGCTCCTGGGGAAAAATGATGGGGTGGGGGTTGGGGAAACACAAGCCCCCAGGAGCAGGGCCTGTGCTAAGCTCTCTGGGGAAGAAGAAGGCATGTTGGTGGTTTGCAGGACATGCTGTCTTCCTGGGGGAGACACCACAGGAAGCAAGTAATCGTGGGTGCTCAGAGAGACTTTGTAAAAATGGCCTTAACACTTGAGCTGAAGGAAGGCTAGATCTTAGGGCATTCCTGGAAGGAAGGAATGACTGTCCCAGGAGAAGGAAAGAGTTCCACACTCCTGATCTCACTTGGACCTAAACTGGAAGGGCCCTTAACAGTTCCCTAATCTGCCCTACCTCTTCCACACAAGCATAGGGAAGCGCAGAGGGGTGATGTGACTCGCCAGCGGCCGCACAGCAGCTCTGTGGCAGAGATGTGGGCAATTCCTGGCTCAGAGAAGAGGCCTCCTCCCCCCACCCCTGGGGGAATCCCTTGTCCCCTGCAGTTTACGTCTTCTTCAGGCCATTGAACTCCTGGTAGAGTTGCTCGTCATTCCACTCTACGAAGCTGAGCTGGTGGCTGCTCATGCCTGCAAAGGCATAGATGAGGTGTGTGCACAGGCTGGGGTCCACAGCTCCGGGCAAGAAGCGAGCCGCCCCTTCTCGGTACTGGGCCCAGTTGGTGAAGTAGCAGACCAGTTTTGCAGCAGAGCCTGACCAGTTGGAAGAAAGAAAGGACACAGTTGTCTAAAGTGTTGCTGGGACCAGCAATGCCCTGGGCGTCTGTCTGATACACGATGGTCCTAACAGACAGAGATGGCATCTGCTTTGGCGTGGGCTGCATCTCTCAGGAAAATGTATTCAGAGGACAGTTGTGGGGTCCTCAGGACACTGAGTGACCAGGACCACTGTCGCCATGGTCATTTCACCACGTGCAAGCTGAGGCTCACAAGCTGGGTCCTGTCCCAAGCATCAAGGCTGCTAAGAGAGTGGCTCAGGGGCCCAAGACCCAAATCTCCTGACCCCTCACACTCTTGAAAGAGCCCAAGTCCCCAGGCAGCCCTCCCTGTCCCCAGCTTGTCTCGCCTATCCAGGCCCTGAAATGTCACAGAGGACAGCCCAGGCAGCCCCAACACAGGTGCCGAGGAGATTAAACCTGGCATACTCCTCTGCCAGAGGAAGGGAGGCAGAACATTGAAACCCTGCTGGGGATACTTCAGAATGTTAATTAAAATGCAAATGAATGCAACAACAGAGAGGAGGCCCTAGTTACTGGATTTAGTAAGTTTATGTTTCTTTTATCATATATCAAAGTGGTTTGCATTAACTTCTTAACCCTTGTGGAGAAGCTATGTTTATCAATATGAGAGCCCAGGCTCTAATAAAGAGCTTATTTTAGCTCAGAAAAGGCAGCTTGTCTCTGGAGTCTTCAACATGTGAGAAGACTTGGCTCTGTTTCCAGTGGGATCTAGGGGCGATGGTGTCCAGAGGTCAGCCCTGTGCTGGGTGGCCAAGGACATGAGAAAGCAGGGTATATATGAACTACTGATCCAGGTCTCCTTGGGTGTCAGCCCCATCTGAAATGGCTGTGAGATTTCTGAGGTCTCTTCCCATTCTAAACTCTGTGATGGGAAGTTTATATGAGCCAATATTTATGTCAGGGACTTGGTGAAGTGGCCATTTGGACTGCAGTGTGCCTGTGCTTGACCTCAAGACCCATCCATTCCCGGTGGCTGGCGGGACAGGCAGGGCGATGAACAGCTAGAAGAGAAAGCACAAAGGGCCTATCTTGACAGAGGTCACCCAGAGTAGAGCATGTTGGCAGGGCCAGGATATAGCCCTCAGCGATCTAGATGGAAGGCTGGTGATAAAAGGGGGAAGAAATGGGTCAGCCCAAAGCTGGACCACCCAAGAAGGAGCCAGAGGCTCTTGCTTGTCATGTCAGGCCACAGCCTATCAAATGCCACCTACAGGTTTTTTTTGTGGTGGCAGCAATAGAGTGGTGGGTAACTGGGCGTGATGGTACCTGCTTGTCATCCCAGCAATCTGGGAGGTGAGACAGGAGGGTGGAAAGTTTGAGCCCACCCTGGGCAACCAGGCAATTAGGGAGATCTTGACTCCAAACAAAATTATGCAAAATGTTCTAGGAATGTAGCTCAGTATGAAGGCCCTGAGTTAAATCCCCAGTACCCCCAAAATAATAAAAAGGATGATGGTAAATGTGGCTGATAAGAGCAAGGACTGTGGAGTGTCAATGCCTATCCCCTCCTGTGTGACCAAGGAGGGAAATACATGTCCAGTGCTGCCCAGTGTGAAGGGCAGCAGTCTCAGGATGAGCATTCCCAGGCCACGGATGTCTAAGGAGCAGGTGGGATGGGAAGGGGACTCCAAGCTAAGTTCCTGAAAATCTCCTGGGGCTGGGACATAGGAAGACCTGAGTTCCTTACCTCTGGGGGCTCAGAGTTGGCTGGGGAGACACTCTGATGTGTTCTGGAAAGCGTGCTTGCATGCTGTGAGTGACCAAGGGGCGGCAGGGGCTCAGGGAAGGCTCGAGGAAGGTGGGCAGTTAAGCTGGTCCCATGGGCAGGCAGGAGGTCAGCACACAGGTAAAGTCAGGACCTTTCTTGGAGAAGGAGCTGCAGGGTTACTAGAGGGGCTGAGCTTTGGAGGAAGCCCCTACAGTCTGGTCCGTGCTCATGGAGGGTGTGTGCAGAGTGGCCGGGTGGGGAGTGTGGCAGAGCCCAGGAGGGGCTAAGACAACTCAGGGCTGGGCTCAGGGCAGATGCCACTTACCCCACTGGACCATCAGCAGGAATGTCACACCTGAAGCGAAGCAAGAAACAAGGTAGAGGTCATGTCATCATTCTCAAGGCCCCAGACCCCTTTCACTGACAGACGCACACAGGATTGAGGTGCTCAGGTAGGGCTGGTTTTTCAAGAAACAAATTTCCTCTTTCCAGGAAGGACCCAAATAGGCTGTGTCCATCCCTTCATCAGCACCAGATAGCAGGGGGCACCCTTTCTGGCCAAGGTTGGTTCTAGAAGCTAATGTTCAGCTGAAGGCGGTGTGGATTTAGGATGGAGGGAAATCGATGGCATGAGAAATTGAGAGAAACGCCTTCTCTGTGGAGCAAGAAGAAAACCTATCCCAGGGCTGGGAAGGGCCCATGTAGAGAGGCTGGGCAGGGAGAGCCTGTCTCTGGCAGCTGTGGTGCCTCTGCCGTGCTTTACAACTTCCTGCTGCTTTCCCACCATCCGCCAATAGAGGCTGGAGGCATTAGTGACGTCTTGGGAGATCTAGGGCTGGCAGGGTCCTTCAGAGAGGTTCCTTCCACCTTCTTGCTGATCCTGGGTTTTCTGTTAAACTAATGAAACCTGCAGGAAAATTTGCAGGGACATCCAAGGCTGCCTTTTGCAGAACCAGCGAACATGGGATTGGAGGAAGCCCTTTGTAGCTGGGGCTTCTTGGTAAGGCCAAAATGGGTTCCTAGTGGAGGGGTTCACTGACTCTGGGTTTCTAGGTCAGAAAGAGGAAAGTCATTTATGGCCTTGTCTTGCACCACAAAGACTCAGGGACTGAAAGAGGGGGCCCCAGGAACAATAGCCAATGGTTTGCAAGCCAGGACTCCCCCAACTCCCTTGATCCCTCCAGCTTCCTTGCAGACAGTACCATGGAGCTGAGGCCAACACGTCTCCATTTTTCTGGGGGTTCTGAGGCCCAGCCCACTCTCCTGCCCTTGCCGACGTACCTGCCCAGGCCACAGACAGTCCCATGATGCCTGCTCAGCGACGAGAACTCAGCTTTCCAGGTGCTGTTCTGCTTTAAGTGGCTGCCCTGTCCTGTGACAGTTGTGAGCGCTGAAATTCAGAGGCAGAGGGAGGAGAGAGCTGGGGTTGGCACAGGGAAGTGAGGTGTCAAGTAGTGGGGGTGAGGGAGCTTGAGCAAACCTGACACAAAGGCCTTTAGCAATATTTGCTTTTCTGGCATAAACTTGAGGCACGAACTGGCCTCTTACTGTTGCCAAATTGGGAGGCAGAGAGGAAGGTGGGAAGTGTTTGCAAACCTCCTGCTGGCTGAGCATGACTCTGCCCTCCTTCCTATGGGTGAGAGAGGGCCACAGACACCCCCAAACCTATCAGGCCTTCAGAAAAGAGAACTAATTCATGAGCCATCCCAACTCATCTACTTCTCCACAGTTTTCTCTTCAACTCAGTTTCTTCTTCTGTAAGACAAAAGAATTGCAAAGGAAACTTTATGACAGTGGCGGGGGGCACACTGTGCCTTTGCTCTGAGCTATGCCCCCAGGCCCTTATAATTTTTCATTTTGAGATAAGAATCTCACTAAGTCACTCAGTTTCCCAGGCGGGATTCAAACTTAGAATCTTCTGCCTCAGCATCCCAGAATGCTGACATTATGAGTGTGTGCTACCACTCCAGGCTTGATAGCTTTATTTTTACTACTCACACAATAGTAATGTTTTATATTCATTCATTAAAAAATACATAATAATAAATCATAACTATAATTTTAGCAGTTGTTTTAAATGCTTTGCTTTCTTATGAAGAATTATGGATGCCTGTGCTGTACTTATTCCCTGAGATCGCTGTAACAAATGACCACAAGCTACAAGGCTCAAAACAACACAAATGCATTTTCTTACAGTTCTGGAGAGAGAAGTCTAAAGCCAGGGTGTGCTGGGGCCATGATTCCTCTGGAGGCTCTAGGAGACTCCTACCTTATGTCTTTCAGTGTCTGGTGGCTCCTGGTGTCCCATGGCCTGTGGTAGCATCACTCCAATTCTGCCTGCCTCTGGCCCACATGGCCTGTCCCTATGCTCTTGTTTGTCTTTTCCTTTCTCTCTCCCACAAGGACATTCTGATCCTGGATGATCTCATCTTGAGATCCTTACCTTCATTACCTCTGCAAAAACCTATTCCAAACAGGCCCATATTCTGAGATTCCAGGTGAAGCTACCTTTTGTTCAGTCACCCTTCAACTTGCCACAGGTCCTATGTGCTTACTTGTTACTTATCCTCTCTGTAATGTCTGGTGCACACATTAACTTGAGTCCCCAGAAAAACCTTGCCACTTCTAGGGGCTCTAGTCTTGGTTCTTGGGCTAGCCAAGAATAGTCTGATGGTTAAACAGGACAGTCCAATGGTAGCGGGTTCTGGAATCAGGTTCCTAGGTTCAAATCCCAACTTTGATACTTTCTGTCTATGCAACCTTGAGTGAGCTCTCTGATTTCTTCGGATTCCAGTTTCTTTATCTGTGAATCAAATTATTGAGAAGGGTGTTGCAGGGGTGCACCATGGCTATTATTCCAGCCTGTCATTTCTGCCAGGTCCTTGTGGGTTTCAAAGACCCATCATCTCTCAGATAACCTCCCTGATATCCCTGAGAGGACTGGCTGTGGTGCCCAGATGGAGCTGCTCTGTGTCCCTCCTGGGTCGCGGTCTTTGTTCCATTGTTTCTGTCCCCCTCACTGGGGACCCTGCACTGGAGCTGGGCAGGGTCACCTGAAGTCAGCAGTGGTGCTTCAGGTCCTGAGTCATGGGCAGGCAGGGACAGGCAGATGTAGGGAGTGAAGATGCAGTGGCCCTGAGCCCTGGGGACTGGAGGCTTCTCTCCTTCCATATATGACTACCTGCCAGCTCAGTGTGCTTCCATTTCAGCTCTTGTCACCAGGAGGAGCCACTGCAGCGGCCAGGTGCTAGGTTGTCAATAAAGGCCCAAGGATCCTATGTGCCCAGCAGCCTCACAATTAGCATCACTACCTTGGTTAATGCAGCTATCTCCTTATTATTACTACTTTATTATTTTCTTTTAATTTTTGTCCTACACCGTTTCTTTCTTTCTTTCTTTTTTTTTTTTTTTTTAAGTGTATAGAAGCCTAATATTTGCAAACAAGCTCCTCTGAGTTGCTCTGGTAGGATCGTGGGGCTATGCAGATTCTGGCAGCGCTTGAGGGCTCTGAAGTGTGTCTCCTCAATACAAAGACTAACATCCTCTTACCTAGGCTCCTAAGGGGTCCCATGGAGCAGCCCCCTTCACCCCCACTGAAGGCCTTGTCTCCTTGCAAGTACACAGGACAGGCACGTATGTGCCCTCTTTCCTTAAAACCCACAGCGAACTTCAGAAACTTTGAAACATTGAAGGCATTTGCATTTTAAATAAAACAAAAATGAAAGAGACTGTCCTTACGGCTGGGCATTGTTTTGAACTTTTGGGCTATCACACGAAGAAAAAAAGTGTGTGTGCATGTGTGTGTGTGTGTGTGTGTGTGTGTGTGTGTGTGAATGAACGACACAGTTGCTAATAGTTGTGGATATGTTTGGATATCTAGAAAACCCTTAGGTTTCTCTAAACTCTAGAAAAATAGATCAAAAATAATAGCTGTGTTTGCTAAAAAGCCTGGATATAAGGTAAATAAGCAAAAGTTGGTAGCTTTTCTCTATATTACTAGTAGTTAACTATAAGTAGAAATGAAGTGTGTGGTTATAATGTCAAAAACTATAAAATACTTAGGAAAAATGTTAAGTTTAATGGCAAAGTCTGAAACTTATGCAGGACACAAACCTGCAGGAAGACTTGAACATGCTCTTGCATGGAGAACATATGGTAAAAATGTCAGTTCCTCTTAAGGAAGGAAAGAAGGAAAGAGGGAGGGAGGAGAGGAAGGGAGGAAGCAAGGAATGAATGAATGAAGGAAGGAAGGAAGGAAGGAAGGAAGAAAGGAAGGAAAGAAGGAAGGAAGGAAGGAAGGAAGGAAGGAAGGAAGAGTGATACTATTAGGAGACATGCTACACAAAACTTACTGCAAACCCACTGGGATTCATATAGCTTAGAATTGGCACCAGGACATGAGCACTGATGGAAAAGGCTTGAAAATGGAGCCAATGTTTCTGTTGAGTAGGAAAAGGAGGCTTCATGAATGTCTGTGACTCAGCTGTCTCGCAGTCTGGAAAGAAACCCCCCGTACACAGCAGGCAGGACGCGTGATGAGATGAAGGGAAGCATAGGGAGCCTAGGAGCTCAGCAAGAAGCACTCAACTGGAGCAGGGTGGGGAGGCCAGGGCAGGAGCTGCTGGCATGGAGCTTTGGGAACAAGGAGTGTGGCCAGGAAAGGAGCCCAAGAGAGGGAGGTCTTGACAGCATGCTGGATGTTGACCGGTGAAACATGTCAGTCAGGAAACTGCAGGGACAGTGAGATCATTAAAATCCCTGTGTCCTGCTGGTTGAGAACCACTGGTTGAGGTGGGCAGGCTGGATGGTCTCTGCTGGGGCCTCTGAGGGGAAGGCACTGGGCATGGCAGGCTGGAGAGGACAGCAGTGCAGGGCTAACTAGACTGAACTATGATCATGTCTCAGGCTAGGTAGGGCACATCTTATACAGACCTGATGGCCAGACCCAAATTGCCGGATACTATGAGGAAGAAGTTGCTGCTGGAGACTGAGCTAGGGAGCAGAAGGCAGGCCCCTATCCCATAAACCTGGAGAGGAAGCAGAGCCCCCACCCACAAAATTAGGTCTTGGCCCTAGTCCAGGTACCATGTTGTTATGGTTTGTGTTTAAATGTCCCCCCAAAGCCTCATGCTGTCATGGGGGAAGGGCCTTTCAAAGGTGGCTGAGTCTAGCTTTTGTGATTTGTTTGTTGTCTAGTGCTGGGATTGGCAGTGTGAGTGCTGCACCCACCCAGTGGCAGGTAGCTGGCATACAATATAAGGGAGGGAAGGAGGGGAACTTTTCCCTTTTGCCCTTTTCACTCTTGTCACTTGCTGCCACCATGAATAGTTGCCCCTCAGCCATGCCACCCTGCCTTGGAACCAGGTGAGTATGGATTGAAACCTCCACAATGTGTAAGCTAAATAAATCTTTTCTTCCTTCATTTTGGGTGTTAAGTATTTTGTCTCAGCAATGAGAGAAAAGTAACCAAGACATGTGTGTACAGAACTGAGTGACCCCTAGTGGCCTCAGCATGCTCTTAGCCACAGCCCACCGTGCCTTTATTCCCAGCGTACTCCCTGGCCCTCACATCCCACTGATCTCTCTCAAAATTCAGCCTTGCTCCTCTCCAATCTACTTCACACCAACTTCTGCCATCCCTAAGCAATCCCTTTAGTCCATATCAGAAAAGAAAGAAGCACAGCTTGGAAACAGACTCCTCCAAATCACTCCCAGGTGCTTTCTGCCCTCCTGTTCACCCCCATCAGCATCTCTCACTTCTCTCCCAGCTGCCCATTCCAAACCAAACCCAAGTAAGCCCAGTGTGCTTCATACAAAATGAAGTTCAGGGAGCTTCTCCACAGAGCAGACTCTGATGTGGAAACTCTGGAGCCTCAGATGGTTCACATCTACCCTGGCTGGCTGAGCTGGGGCTCATCACAGCCGCTCCAAGCCTCAATTTCCTCCTCTGTAAAATGGAGGTGATACTACCTTTTTTGGTTGTGATGCTGCATAGATGAAGTATGAGAGGGCTTCGTAAGTGGCAAGGTGACAGCCAAATCTTATTGGCATTACCGTCAATGGTCGGTATCAGGCCGTTGTTCACTTGTTTCACACAGTCATTTTACCTCCACTGCTGGACTGGCCAAAGCCAAGAAGTTCAGGTTTATCCCCAGAAACTTTATGTGAACATGTGGTGAACCCTCAGTTAACATCCTTTACTGTTCCTTCCCATTGCAGGATGTTTGTCCTTATGGCAGCAAAAGACATCACCAGATACCCAGCTCCTCTGTCATACAGGAAGTGTCCTTCACCTTTCTCTTTTCTTTGTCTTCAATGACTAGCATCCTCCCTCCTGTTGTATCTCCTGCACCTCCAAACAGTGTCAGTTCTTGCCTTGTCCACTACCACAGCGTTCCACCTGCTCTCCCTCCTTCCCCGCGGTCTCTGCAACCTGTTCTTCATGCACAATTACTGTACTCTTTGAGAAGGTAAGTCAGATCCGTTAGTTTCCTGCCAACACCCCTGAATGGTTCCCACTGACCTTAGAATAAAACACGAACTCCTTGTATTTGCCTCCTGCAAATTCCAAATCTGCTCCTTCATGAAGGCTTTTGGACCTGTTGTTTACCTTTGCCCAGAATGTTCCTTCCTGTGAACTTCACACAGCTGGCTCCTTCCCACGCAGAATTTTCCTGACACCACCCATACAAAGTAGTGCCCTCCCTGCAAGTCACTCTCTGTCTCATGGCTTATTTTCTCCTATGTGCTTTTATGAGATTCACTCACTCACTTACATATATTGTTTCTTTCCTATCACTAGAAAGTAAGCTGTGTGAGAAAAGTGACTTTGTCTTATTTATTCCTCTGCCTATGGTGCCTACACTACTTCTCAGCACATAGCAGATGCTTAATTCACATCAACTGAATGAATAAATATGGTCTTCAAGGCTCTGCTGATACGCCCATTGTAATATCATGATATAATAAGAAATACATGTTTGGCCCTTGCTCCACACTCCTGGCTAAGAGCTCCTAAATCCTTTGAAATTTCCTGAGGTACAGGGGTCGTAGGGCATCTTTTGTTCTAATATTTGATCATTGACCTTGGTTCCCATTATGACTTAAATACGAAATATTCCTCAAAAACAAGTATATTGTGGGCTTGATCCCTATTCAGCACTGTCCCAAGGTGGGGATTAAAGAGATGACTGGATCCTGAGTGTGCAAAACTTCTCAGCAGATTGAACCCTGGATGAGTTCAAAGCTGAATGGAGCTATTAAGAGTGGTGACCAGTTAGAAAAAGTAGGTCACTGAAAGTGTTCCTTTGAAAGGTATGTCTGGTGCCTGACCCCTTCCTGTCTGTTTCCTTCTTTTCCTCTGCATCTTGGATGCTGCAATGACTGATACATTGTGTCAACTTGAGAAGTTTAACAGTTTAATCAAGTGACTCAGCAGGGGCCAGGGTCCTCACCTTGCAAACATCCTCATCCTGTACAAAAGGAGGGCAAGGAGATGACATGAGAGCTACACCCCACCCAGGGAGTGACAACCTGCTTACAATATAAGACAGGAATAGAGGCTTGCTCTCCACCTTCCCCACTTTTGCTCTTGTTGCTTTGCTGTCTTCTTCTGCCTTGAAGTATTGCCCCTGTGCCATGTCACATTGCCTGGGAGCCAGCTGATTATAGACTGAAACCTCCACACACTGTGAGCTATATAAACCTTTTCTTCCTTAGTTTTGGGTGTCAGGTATTTTGTCTCAGCAATGAGAGAAAAGTAACCAAGAAAGCTGCCATGAGATGAGCAGCTTTCCTCTGCCATACCCTTCTACCATGATGGTTCTACCTGAGAGCCAACCCACCATGGACTGAAACCTCTGAAACCATGAACCAAATACACCTTTCCCCCTTTAAGATGTTTATGTCAGATATTTTGTTCCACCAGTGGAAAAGTTGATTAAAACATTGTGTAACACAGAGATCCTAGTCTCTTGGAATTTCCTGGATGATAGGAATGTGTTCTGCTCTAATGAGGTGTCTCTTGGCAGGTTTCTGTATGGGGACTGGTTACCAGAAAAGCAAGTGTGATTAGAAGTTTAGAATTTTCAGGCCAACTCTCCATACTCTGAGTGAGAAATTAATTCTCCATTAAAAAGAAATAACCACTTCCTCAATACATTGCTAAGGAAAAATGTGTGTCCATTGCATATGGCAGATTAAACACAGGTATTTACCTCCACTCTCCTGAAACCTGCC
The DNA here is from genome assembly GCA_004363535.1 of Dasyprocta punctata. NCBI lineage: Eukaryota > Metazoa > Chordata > Mammalia > Rodentia > Dasyproctidae > Dasyprocta > Dasyprocta punctata. The sequence goes on from RJWM01002641.1 coordinate 36,935, forward strand.
AAGTTGGAGTTAAAGGTATATAATGGTATAAATTCACTGGGACACAGCAAACAGAAGACACATGAGAGATGTCAACAAATATTTGAAGATGAAAACAGAATGAATAAGTGGAACTGGCTTAGCTGACCTGGAGTGGCTGAGCCCTTAGGTTATAGGGAGGAAGCCCTTAGGAAGGAGGGGACTTCGAAAAGTGCAGAAGTCAAAAGAGTTGGAGAGCAGACCAAAGCTAACAATGGTAAGTGTGAGTGACGATGTAGACCTCGGATCTTCTCAGTTATCCACATTTAACTACAGAACACTAGGCCCAGCAGAGGGTGGGATGAATGCTGGGGGAGGTGGTGGCAGGTGAATGCCAGACTGAGCTAGAGGGTGGGGGAACTAAATAAAATCCCTCACACAGGATGCTCAGGCCTATGACCACTCCTTCCCCAGGCCCATGAGAGGACAAAGCTCAGACTATACCAAAACTCAAATGATTTAGGGGGCCTCCAACTAAGTAATCATGTCCCTACCCCAATACCCCAAGGTGAGACCCGCAGATAAGGAGTTACTCAAGCCCCCAGAACTCACAGTGGCTTTTGATGATGTACTGTTGCATATGGAAAAAAACCAGATCACCGGATGTGTGGGCAAAACTTCTCACATGAAAGACCAAAAAAGAAAGAAGTGTGATGTAATCAAAGTGGGTGGTAGTGAGAGATTCTGACTTCCTAGCCTCAAAAAATTTTGTTTTGCTCATCAACAATGAGTATACATTACTTTATTCTTTAAAATACTTTATAAACTCACTAATGGCATAAAATTTCAGCCAAACAAGAAGAATAAGCTCTAGAAATTTGTACATTATTATCGATAGTCAGTTGTATCATATTACACACCAGTTAAGAAGGGAGATCTCATACTAAGTGTTCTTGTCATGAAAAAATTAAAAATAAGTGTGCCCATTTGTTGTGTAATTTCTGGGTAATAGGAGGTCACCCTTATTACCATAATAAAACATCTGAGGTACTCAACTTAAAAAGAAGAAAGATTTATTCCTATTTCTCAGATATGGAGCTTTCAGTCTGTGGTCAGCTGGCTCTGCTGCTTTTGGGCCTGTGGCAAGGCAGCACATTTCAGTTGGAGTACATGGTGGAAGAAACTCCTTCATCTTATGCTTGGAAGAAGACCAGCATCCTACAATCCCCTCCCAGGCCATTTTTCTTTTCTTTTCTTTTCTTTCTTTCATTCTTTCTGTCTTTTTTTTTTTTTTTTTTTTTGAGACAAGATCTTACTAAATTGCCCAGATTGGGCTTCAACTTGCAATGCTCCTGTCTTAGCCTCCCAACATGCTGGGGTTACTGGGGAGCACTACCTTAACTGATTGTGTCCTATCCCTTACAGGTTTCCACTGCCTCCTAGTAAGCTGGAGACTAAGCCTTTAACACATGGTTCATTGGGGGACATTAAAGATCCAAATGACAGCAGGGACTTGGAGTTGAATTCACAGTCTCTGTTTCTGTAGAGCTTACAGCCTGCAGGGTACAGCAGTGCCTTTCAGTCACTTTGCCAAATGTAAGACCCCTGCAGTCACTTATGCCCAGCCTCTTGTCACTGGGAGGGAAAATTTTTGGTGCCCACCATGGGCCCTCAGGATTTCTTATTTTCCCTTTAACTTGCTGAATCTGAGACTCCTCATCACTCAAGACATTAAACATGCTGGACCAGGGCACTCTGTGCCCCTGAGATGGGCTGTGCCTGGCCTCTATGGAGCCAGGCATGGAGGGCTGCTCTAAGAGACCCCTGGAAGGCATATCTTGCCCCAGAGCCTCCTCAACTCCCACTGGGCTGGGCACACACTTCTATTTCTAGGGTTCCCTCCCACTCTCTGCCGTGTGACTCTGAATTCTGTCTTCCTCCTGGGCTCCCTGAGGTCGTCATGGGATGTAATATCACAGAGTCTGAACTGTGTCACACTGGGCTTGGCAGAGCAGTACTTGGTGTCTTGTGTACTTGCTTACAGTTCTCACTGCTGATGCTAAGCATTTGAGTTTCCCCTTTTAAAAAAAATTAACATTGCCCAATTGTCTGTTTCATTCACCTCTTAAAGGCAGCAAGCTCATATGTTTATTAATTGATGCTACAGATGTTAATAAGTCAAATAAAATACTGAAATGGTGACAGTGGCAAATTCCTGGAGGTTACAAGCATCATAGTTCAAACCTCGTATGTGCCCAGCACACAGGGCCCACTTTTGTGAGTTTTACCTTCAGAAATCCCACCAGGTTCTCATACTGAAAGGCGGAAAAACATTTCTTCATGTTACCCACAGGAGGAAGAAAAATAATTATTTTGCCATATGTCTAAAGCAAAGGCTGAGTCTCCAAGGGAAATTACATTATGAGAGACTTATCTTACCTTAGGTAAAGCAACTCACCAACTGAAGCCCCTCTAGCTTTCCTGAGGTAAAAAGAAAGCACACAAAGGCTAAGAAAGTCTTTGAAAGTTCACAGCTTGGAGACTCAGGTTTACTTAGAAGCTGAGATTTAATCCTAAGATTATAGAATACTTCCCCTCTCCAACAAATTACCCACACATCAGTACAATCACAGTGGATTACAACAGTGGGAGCTGCAGAAAGCTACAGGCCCCACTGAGAAAGGAGTTCTAAGAAAACCCAGAACAACAGGGGAGGAAGCAAACAAGGCAGCTAGAGAAAATAGATGCCCCTTCACTTGCAGCTGTAGAAATCATGAATTAAGCCCAGCCCCTGTGAAATTAACATGACATCTCACTCTAAAAGTCTAATTTTTCATTTTTTATTATCTGATAACATCATGTCTGACTTTTAGTAAAAAATTACAATTTATGCTAAAAGACAAGAAAAAAAACACAATCTGAAAATTGCCAGTGTTAGACTTGACACAGGTTTGGGAAATGTCAGATATGGATGTTAAAATTACTATGATTAATGTGCTGAGGGCCACAAAGTAAACAACATGCAAGAGCAAATAAGTAATATAAACAGATAGATGGAAATGCTAAGAAAAAAGTAAAGATACGTGGAGTGACCTATTTTTCTGATACCTATCAGAAGCTGGAATCACTGTATTAATTTCAGACAGAGCAAATTTGGAACAAGAAAGTCTGAGGTGAGGAAGGCATTGCACACCAATTAAGGGGTCAATTCTCCTAAAAGACACAACATCCTTAATGTGTATAAACCTAGCAGAGCATCAGATAATGTGAGTAAAAAACAGACCTGTGAGGAAAAATCCACTATTATAATTTGAAATTTCAGCACGCCTATCAGCAATCAACACATCCAGCAGGCAGAAAGTCAGTAAGAATATAACTGAACTGAACAGCATCAGTATCAACTGGATCCAATTGACAATTACAAAATAGTTCAATCCAACACAAGCATAATCCACATCTTATCAAGCTTACATGGAACATTCACCGAGATTGCAGACCATAAACACACCTTACCATATTTAAAAGAATAACAATTACACAAAATGTGCTCTCAGATCACAAAAGACTGTACCAGAAAACAATAACAGAAAGATGACTAGAAGAAAACTGCAAATATTTAGAGACTGAATGACACATTTATGAAGAACACGTGGGTTAAAGAGTCTCAGGGGAACTGAAACAAATACATAAAAGGTATATAAAAATGAAAATTTGTATGATGCAGTGAAAACAGTGCTTAGAGAAAAAATGTTTAGCACTGAATTAGATAATAGAAAAGAAGAAAGATATAAAATCAATACCCAACTCATTCACCTTAGGAAATTAGAAAAGGACAATATAAGCCTTCATCAAGTAAGAGAAACAAAACAAACTACGGCAAAGCTGGCCATGGAGACATATGCCTGTGATCCCAGATAGGAGGCCAAGGCAGGAGCATTTCAAATTCAAGGCCAGCCTGGGCAACTTAGTGAGACCTTGTCTCAAAATAAAAATTTCAAAGGTCTGGGAGTGTAGTTCAGTGGACTAGAGTTTGCCTAGTATGTGTAAGATCCTGGGTTTGATCCCCAGTAAAAAATACATATCACACATACATACACGCACACACGCCCCCTGCAGAAATCAATGTAAGTGATATGAGGAAGTCAATAAAACCCAAAGTTGATACTTAGAAAACAGTAATAAATTCTAGCAGGCTAACCAAGAAAAAAGATAGCAAATTATTAATATCAAAAATGAAAGAGGAACCATCACTACTGACTCCACAGGCACTGAAAAGATAATGAAAGAGTATTTTAACCAACTCCATGCCCACAAATTTGAGCATGAAGATTAAGTGAATCATTTATTTGAAAGAAAAAACTGCCAACATTCACACAAAGTAAAAAAGAATAGGCCTTTATCTAGTTAATAATTAACATCTTCATAAGACATTAATATCTTTGTAAGGTTAATAATTAATATCTTCATAAGAAAGTACAGAAATCAAGCCGGGCGTGGTGGCGCACGCCTTTAATCCTAGCACTCGGGAGGCTGAGGTAGGTGGAGCGTTGTGAGTTCGAGGCTGGCTTGGGCTACAATGCAAGTGCAAGGCCGGCCTGAGCTACACAGTGCGACCCTGCCTCAAAAAAAAAAACCAGGGCCAGGAGTTTGGCTCAGCAGCTTACGCGCCTGTCAGGCAGGTGTGAGGTTGTGAGCTCAATCCCTGGTGCCGCAAAAAAAAAAAAAAAAAAAAAAAAAAAGAAAGTACAGAAATCAAATGAGTTTACTAGTAAATTCTAACCAACAATTAAAGAAGAAATGTTATATTAATTTTCTACAATTTCTTCCAAAAAATATAAGTAGGGTAAATGCTTTCTAATTTTATGAGGTCAACATTACCCTAATGCCTAAATCATATAAGAACATTTCAAGAAGGAAAATAACTGATCAATATTATTGTAATCCAAATATTGTAATACCTTTTCTCATCCTCCTCACAGCTTAAGAAATTTTATACTTGCAATCTCATTGAAATGTGATTGGAATCCTAGTGAGTTAATTCTAATCTACCACCTCCAGTGCAACCCACAGCAAGAATAAAGAACTAAGATATATTCAAAGTTATGGGAAATCACGGGATCCTGAGCCTGGTCCAGGTAAGCATACATGGAACAAAGGCCTTGATTCAAGGTCTCACCTAGAATTTATTATTATGTGAAGAAGGGAGTGGCTCAAGGAGGAGTGACGATGAGATTGGTGGGAGTTCTGTAAGCAATGTAAGCTGAGCTGGCTAAGTGGAGAGCAAATACCTCTGCAATATGCATGAAGAAGGGTATGCAGAAAAGATCAATCTGCATAACTCGATTGAGGTAGCATTTGAATGATTTAGGAGGCTGTTGCTTCAGTTTCTGATATGTAAAGTTTTGTGCCCTGGGAAAACATACCCTTTTATCTTGGGTCTCAAACCCTGTTGACATTCCTGGAGCTATGCAGCTTTGCTGTCCTGCTGTGCTCAACTGTGTATAGGGAACATGATGCAAGGAAAAAGGAACCTGTCAGCTGGCTTCAAGGAGTACATATCAGTACCTCAGCTAGCCTTGTTTTCATTGCTTACAGCCAATTGAAGAGAGAAAGGAAATAGCATAGCCAGCTCTGTACATATCAGTACATAGAAATAAGGCTTGTTTAACTAATGCTGAAGCAATTGTTCTGCATTCAAGGAGAGCTGCTCAGGTTATCTTCTACACAATATATCTCATGAATATACACTGTCTTGGTTACTTTTCTCTCATTACTGAGACAAAATACCTGACGTCCAAAATTAGGGAAGGAAAGGTTTATTTCTTACAGTGCTCGCAGGTTTCAGTCCATACTCAGTTGGCTCCAAGGCAGTGTGGCCTGGCAGGGCAGCCATTCATGGTGGTTACAAAACAGCCTGGCACAAACCGGCAAGAGAGGGCTGATAAGCCTTCTTCCCGCCCTTACACTGTATGTCGGCTCCACCTCTGGGTGGGTGCAGCACTCACATCGCCAATTCCAGCACCGGACAACAAACCAATCACGAACGCTAGATTCAGTTGCATCCATGCCATGATTACATGAGACTTGGTGGGGCCACAGGAACATAACTATAACATACAAAAAAAAAAACCTCAAAAGCATAACTCCAATAAAACCCAAGAGTGCATAAAAGAATTATAAATGATAATAAAGTGAGATTTATTCCAGGTATGTAAGCAAGTCTAGCTTCAGTTTTGAAAATCAATTAATGTAATCCACAGCATCAATAGGCTAAAGAACAAACATTATATGATCATATAGGCAAGTACCAAAAAAGCATTTGACAAAATCCAACGCCCATTCAAGACAAAAACTCTCAACAAGGTAGGAAGGAAGGGGTATTTCCTCAACTTCATAAAAAATATCTACAAAAAGTCTACAATTAACATACATAGTTGTGAGAAAGTAGATGCTTTGTACCTAATGAAGAGAAACAAGCTAGGAAAAAGGCCAGGATGTCCCCTCTCACCATTCCTATTATACATCATACTGGAAGTCCTATATAGTATAATAATAAAAGGAAATAAAAGGTATAAGATTGAAAAAGAATAATTACAACTGCCTTTGTTCACAGATGACATGACTATCTATGTAGAAAATGCTACAGAATCAACAACAAACTCCTGGAATTCTAACAAAGTTGAATGACACAAGATTAATATATAATTAATTGTATTCCTATGCATCAGCAACAAACAATTGGAATTTACAGGTAAAAACATAAGATCAAGGTGCCAGGACCAGCCAAAGGACCAGGATTCACTAAAGGTTATTCTGCTTTCAGGATGGCACCTTGTTAAAGGGATGTAAAGGCAGGAAAGTGTTCTCTTCAAACTGGAGCCTTTCCTAAATGTGCTAATCCCACTCCTGATGGTAGAGCTCTCTTAATCACTTCCCAAAGACAACACCTGTTAACAGTATTGGTTGGGGATCAAATTTCCATATGAAATCTGAGGGGGCATCATTGTTCAAACTGTAGAAAGAGGGGATCATTAGGCTGGGCCCTAATCCAGTGCATCTGGAGCCTTATAAAAAGTGGAAATTTAGAGATAAAGACACACATAGAGGTAAGACAATGTGAAGAGACACGATGAGCAAATAGCCATTTAAACAAGACCTGGATCATGGCCTTCCCTCTCAGCTCTCAGAAGGAAGTGACCCTGTAAATACTTTTGAGGTTGTATTGCTTAGCTTCTATAGCCATGGAATAAAAACAAATTTATAATAAAAATTTGCTTCTATTATTTAGGTCACTTGGTTTGTGGTACTTTGTTATGACAGCCCTAGAAAACTAGTACAAAAAACAACATATGGGCTCTGCCTATGTTCACTGTTACTCCTCTAGTGTCCTTGCTTCTGGACCCACTGGGTGTGCAGATTACAAAATATATGTAGACTAACCTGCAAATTTAGTCAATTTTTGATTTATATGTTTTGAGACCATATATTAGACACATGCAAACTTAGACTTGTTATGTATTCCTAGAGAATAAACAGTTTATCGTTGTGAAGCATTCCTCTCTATCTCCAGTAATACCTTTTGCATTAAAATCTACATAGTACATTTGATGTTAATACAATGATTCAAATTTTGGGGAGGTGAGTATTTTTCATCTATCCTTTTTTCTTTCAGCCTCACTAGCCTTGATGATTAAGATGTACCCTTATCAACACAAAATAGTTAATTTTAAAATCTATACTGCCAATCTCTGTATTTTATTAGGATGTGTTGTCCATTGCATTTAGTGTAATTATAAATGAATTAGGAATTGTACTCACCATTTTACAGTGGTTTCTTCCTGCTCTAGGTATTTTACATTCCTTTTGCTCTCTCTTGCCTTCTTTTGATCTAAGTATTCTTATTATTTCATTTTTCTTTCTTTGTTTATTTTAAAGAGAATAAAACCAAGCAAAACAAAGCAGAGCAAAGCCAATCAAAACAAACCAGTGTAAGTGACACAGGACTTCAAAACAATAGGAAATCAACAATGGTGACCATAATGCCTCCTGCTGTCTTCAAAATAGCTGCAGATACCCTAGACATAGTAAAAATCAAACAAAACAGAGCAGAATAGAAACTAAGAAAACAAAATAATGAATGCAATAAAGGACTTCAAAGCAAGATAATAGTAAATCCAAAATGGCTACTATATCTTTGGATACAATAAAATCAAACAAAACAGAACAGAACAAAACCCAACCCAACATAACAATGAAAATGATAGAGGACTTCAAAACAAGACAATGGGGAATCAACAATGGCCACCACCCTCAGAAGGAGACCCCCATAGATGTTACACTGTGCATTGCCATCCTCTGAATAGATGATCAGACTACCAACTTTAGAGCTGCAAAGTAAGTGAAACACTAAACACTACAAGCATTAAATTGTATTCCACCTCAATAGCCATCATTGCAGCCTGTGTTTCTCAGAATCAGTTGGTCGCTTACAGTGGGGCAGGAGCGGAGGTGTTGTTGGCTCTTCTTTTTTCCCAGCCCACTCACCAGAAGGGGCTGGCGTCTGGCTGTCCCCTTAGCAGCCCACACATGGCGCCGATTTGCAGGGAGGGCTTGCTTCTTGTTGACTTCTTGTTTTCTTCCCCCACAGTCCGCAAATGGCACTGACTCATGGAGAAAGGCTGGCATCTGGCTCTCCCCACAGTGGCCCACGCATGGCACCAATTCACAGGGAGGGCTTGCTTCTTGGTGACTATTTCATTTTTCTTGATATTAATTTAGAAGTTATATGCTCTTTCCCAATTTTTAGAAATTACAATATTCTTTTTAAACTTAATTAGTATTTCTATTCTCATCTCAATAATGTAGGGGGACTAATTAAACTCCATTTACCCTCTTCCTAACCTAGGAATTTAAATTTTCTCTATATTTAATATTTATATACTAAAATTACTGTTTTTATATATACAATATAAATTTAGCTATGAGTTTAGACTCTTTGTTGCTTTTGGGGGGGGTACTAAGAATCAAACTTAGGACCTCATGCTTGCCAGGCAGGTACTGCACTGCTGAGCTAAATCCCTGGCCTTCTCTGTTGCTTTACAATCATTGTCTATCTCCAACTTTCTATCTGGAACTATTTTCCTTCTACTTGAAGAATATCCTTCAATATTTTCTTTTAGTTTAAACATAGTGATAAAAACCTTATTTTCTCTCTATCTGAAAATGCCTACATTTTGTGTTCAAAAGCAAATATCTGCTGAAAGTGTAATTCTATGTTAGTGGTTATTTTCTTGTAGAACATCGAGTACTTAATTCCACTGTTCTAGTTTTTGTGTTCCTTTTGAGACATTGACTATCAGTTTATTTCTTGCTCCTTTGGATAATTTTGAGATTTTCTTTTTCTTTTTGGTCTTATGTTATTTTAATCTACTATACATAATAGTAAATTTCCTTTCCTTTATACTTGTTCTTTTTTTCAGTGCTAAGAATCAAGCCTAGAACCTTGCACACACTGGGTAAGCACTGTACCACTGAGCTACTTCTTCTACCTTCATTTGTCCTTCTTGAGGCTCATTAAATTCTTGTAGTGTAGACTCTTCTCTTTCAATCACATCTCCTTCTATATTCTTTCTTCCCATTCTCTTTCCCTTAGTCTCCAATTAAGTTTATGCTAAAACTTTTCACTCAGAACTGAATATGCTGCCAGGTGTGGTGCTGCACGCCTCTCATCCCAGCACTTGGGAGTCTGAGGCAGGAGGATCTCACTGTGAGTTTGAAGCCAGCCCTGGCTACAAAGTGCATTCAAGGTTAGCTAGAACTGCATAGTGAGACCCTGTCTCAAAGCAACAAAGCAAAACAAAAAAGAACTGGATATGGTGATGTGCCTCTGTAATCCCAGCTACTCAGGAGGCTGAGGGAGGAGTATCAGGTAATCAAGGTCAGTCTGGGCAACAAACTTCAGGCTCACTATGGTCTCTATGTTTCTTGTACATTTTTTTATTCTTTTACTTCTTTTTTTGCCTCTCCATGCTTCATTCTGGATATTTTCTTCTGATCTACCTCACAGTTTACTAGTCCTCCCTTCATACCTGATCTACTAAATTATTTCTTTGAGTTTTTTATTGTTTTTACCTCCTTTTTTAACTTTACAATTTATATTTGAATTTTGAAAAAGCAACTTGGTTTCTTTATGTAGTTTACAGTTTTCTACAATATTCTCCATCTTGTCTTCTATTTCCTGAACATAGTAAGCACATTTATTACAAAGTGTGTTTCTGGTAATTACAATATCTGAAGCCCTCATGATTATGCATCTATTTTTTATTGTCTCTACTGACTTTCATTCACATAATTTTCATTGTCTCCTCATGTGCCAAGTTCAGTTTTATACCTATATTTCCTTTTTATTGACGCAACTCACATATAGTGGTGTGTGTGTGTGTTTGTGTGTGTGTCTGTATGTGTGCATGTGTGTGTGTGTTGCAGTGCTGGGGATTGAACCTAGAGCCTCATGCATGCTAGGCAAGTGCTCTACCATTGAGCCACACACCTACTCCCTGATGTAGTCATCTCAAGTGTAGAGGTAATGAGTTTTGATAAATGTGTACAGCTAGATAGCATGCATTGCTGTATGAATTTCCCTTGCATTCTTCCTTCTCAGTTAATCTGCAACCTCCTACACCAAAATCTACCGATCCTCCAAAAACTGGGTTTCAAAAACATCATATTGACTGAAATAAACCAGACACAAAAGGGCATATACTTTGATTCTGTCTTATTTCAGTCAACAGCTTGTTTTTAAGACATCCAGTTTGTTGCATGTATCAATAGGGTTTTTTTGTCTTTTAATTGGAAGAAGTGTTTCATTTATGAACAGACCACAGCCTGCTGAGCCAGTCTCCTGTTCATTAACAGGAGTTGCTTCCAGTTCAAGACTGAAACAAGTATAAAGCCTTTGTGAATATTCATGTGTGAGTTTCTATTTCCCTTGAATAAATATGTAGTAGTGAAATTGCAGAGTTTTTGGTTGGCTGCACGTTTAACTTTATAAGCAACTGCAGTGCTTTCCAAAGTAGTCGATTGTACCATTTCACACACTGCGAGCACTGTATGAGGCCTCAGCCATGTGAAACCCTTGCCAACATGAGGTACTGCCAGTCTTTCTAATTTTAGGCCTTGTAGTGGTCACGCAGCGATTTGTCCTTGTGGTTTTAATTCTTCTTTTCTGGCTGACTAATAATGATGAGCACTTTTTCTTGTGTTTATTATCCTCTCACATGTCTTCATTTGTAATGTGTTTGTTCAAGTCTGTCATCTACACTTTTATTGAGTTGATTACATTGCTCACTTGTGCCAGTTTTTAATATATTCTGGATAAAGTCCACTTCTAGATGTATGTGCTATAAATATTTTCTACTAGTTTGTGAATTTGCCTGTTTGTTTTCTTAGCTCAGTTTTTTCTGTTGTAGTTAAAACATATAATTTAAGGGGCCAGGAGTTTGGCTCAGTGCCTTAAGCACCTGCCCTGGCAGGCGCGAGGTTGTGAGTTCAATCCCCGGTGCCGCCAAAAAAAAAAAAAAAAAAAACATAATTTACCACTTTAACTGTTTTTAAGTGTAAAGTTGAGTCCTATTAAACATATTTATAAGTAAATTAGGGAAAAATCTATTCCTTCATATTCAAAAAAAAAAAAAAAAGAAAAGAAAAAGAAAGAAAGAAATCAGGTAAGTTGTAACCAGATTTCTTCATGGACAGTGTTTCCTCTCTGGAGAAAAGGAATAAAAAAGAAGGTAAGACCCTCTTTAGGTAGAATCATCTAGAACTCCTCACAGAAGTTTGGCTCCGGACTACAAACAAAACCAGTCTTCTATCCTCAACCATCAGATGAGTGATCCCAGCTGCAGAGTCACACTCTGGACAAAAGGCTCGAGAAACATGGCTAATGTTTCAAAGTGGTAACAACTTAGCCATGAAACTCTATTTGATTAGAGCTCTAGCATCTTTATGTTATTGTCTTAAATTGCCACTTTATTTATCCATTTATTTTAATCAATTTTAAACTGATGCATAAAACCACAATCGTACTTATTTGTGGGGTGCCAAGTGAGGGATTGATACTTGTGTATATTGTGTAATCTTTAAATCAGGTTAAACACATCTGTCTCTTCCAATGTCTATCATATATTTAAAGTGAAACTGTGCAAAATCTTTTCTCCTAGATTTTAAAAATATACAGTACATTGTTATTATCTACAGTCACCCTACCGTGAAATACCACGCCCAATCTTCTTACTCCATCTCACTTAGTACTCACTGATCAACCTCTCCTCATTCCTCCCTCCCCTTATTCTCCCCGTCCCCCTGCCCCACCCACTCTCCCAGTATCTACCAACCACCATTCTCACCTCAACTTCTATGCAATCAGCTTTTTAGCTTCCACCTGTGAGTGAGATTATGCATGACTTCTCTTTTTGTGCCTGGCTTATTTCACTCAACACAATTATGACTGGTTCCATCCACCTTGTCATAAATGACAGAATTTCATTCTTTTTATGGTTGACTAGTGTTTCAGTACATACCTATGTCACACTCTCTTTATCCATTCATTCTTTGATGAACATTGGGTTGTTAACATTTCTTTGCTATTGAGAACAGCGCTGCAAAAAACTTGGGAGTGCAGAGCTCTCTTTAATGTGTTGATTTCATTCTCTTTGGCTATATACCCAGTAGTGCCATTGCTGGATCACATAGTGGTTCTATTTTTAATTCTTTTAGGAAACCCCATATTGATTTCCATAGTGGTTGTGCTAATTAACATACAGAGCAAAAGTGTGCAGGCCTTTGTTTCTCCTTTTTTCTACATCTTCAACCAACATTTGTTATCTTATGTCCTCTTTGTATTAGCCTTCATTATTAGAAGTAGGTGACATCTTGTGGGTTTGCATTTCCCTGATGATTAGTGATTTTGCAGATTGTTTTCATATACCTATTTGCCATCTGTGTACTTTCTTTCCGGAAAAGAAATCTAGGTTGGTTTGTTTTTCTTTTTCCTATTGAGTTTTCAGAGTTCCTTATATATTCTGGATATGAACCCCTTGTTTGATGTATAGTTTACAATTTTTTTATTCTGTTGATTGCTTTCTTTGCTGTGCAGAAGCTTTTTAGTTGTATGTCATCCTATTTGTCTATTTTTATGTTTGTTTATTTTGTTTTTAGGATCTTATTCTAAAACATCCTTGCCTGATCCAATGTCCTGAAACAGTTTCTCTCTTTTTCTCATAGATCATAATTTTAGGTCTTACACTTAAATCTTTAACTCATGTTGATTTTTGTGACTGGTAAAAATTAGGGATCTGTTTTCATCCTGCTATATGTGGGTATCCAATTTTCCTAACACAAAAATTGAATCAAATTACCTTTTTATGTTGTGTACCCATTAACAAAGATTTATAATTACATTTTGTGCTTTTAAAATTCTGTGCCAGGGCTGGGGATTTAGCTCAGTGACTCAAGCACTTGCCTGGTAAATGTGAGGTCATGAGTTTGATCCCCAGTACTAAAAAAAAAAAAAAAGAAGAATAAATAAAATTCTGTGCCATATTTGAAAGCGATTATAGACCTATTACAACAGCAAAAGATTCTATGTTTACTTATGTTTACTTTTATCAGAAACTTTTATATTTTCATATGGTTTTGGGATGCATTTCATCATCCCTTTGCCTCATCTGAAGTACTTCAATCAGCATTTCTTGTAGAGCAAGGAGAGTGATGAAAAACCTCTGTCAAATTTTATATATCCAATGAAATTGTAATATAATCCTGGTCCTTGAGGACAATTTTTATGAATGTAGTATTCTTGCCTGGTAGGTTTTTTTTTCTTTCAGTATTTGAATATATCATCCTGTTCCCTTCTAGCCTGAAAAATTTCTTCTGTGAAATCTGCCAATAATCTCCTAGGAGTTCCCCCTGTACGTGAAAAGTCACTTTTCCCTTGCTGCTTCTAAGATTCTCTTTTACCTATGACTTTTGATAATGCGATTACAATGTGACTTGGAATAAGTTTCTTTATAAAGTGCTACCTCGGTTCATGAACTTAATTCTTTCAACAATTCTGGTTGCAGAATTTGTTCCACAATTCTAGTTGCAACTGAAGATTGCAAGTATATGTATATATTTATCCTATTTGTAATGCTTCTTGAATTTTTGCATTGGCTTCTTTCTTTAAATTTAGGAAATTAGGAAAAGGAGAGAGGGGCCAGGTATGGTGGTGCACACCTGTAATCCCAGTACTCAGGAGGCTGAGGTAGGAGAATCATCATGAGCTCGAGGCCAACTTGGGCTTTACATAACGAATTTAAGGCCAGTCTGAACTGCATAGTGAGTTCCTGTCTCAAAAACAAACAAACAACAGCAACAGCAGCAACAACAACAAAAAACAATGAGAGAGTGAGAGAGAGAGAGAAAGATTCTTCCATTTTCAATTGATAATGTCCTACAAGTTCCTTTGGCTCTCAGTTTTTCTTCATTCTTTTTTATTTTTGTTCCTCTGTCTTAGTAATATCAAAAGATCTGTTTTTTAGTTAACTGATTCTTTCCTTTGCGTGAGGGAGTCTGCTGTTTTTCCTACAATGGATTTTTCACTCCAAGTATTGTAGTCTTCAGTTCAGGACTTCTGTTTGGTTCTTCCTCATGAGTTCTGTTTCTGTGATATTCTCATATTCCTCAGCACCTTTTTCTGCTTTTGTATAGTCTATTCTATCTCTCATAGTTTTCCTAATAGATATCATTTTTAGTGATAATATTAAATATTAAAAAACAGAATTCAAAGAATCAGTAACCTATATGCATCTACATGGTATCTAGCCACTGTTATTGGGCCTTTGAAGTGTATTCTAGTAGACCTCACACATGGTTATTTTCAAATATGTTTTTAATTCATTGAACATCCTTATGGAGATTATTTTAAATTCTTTGGTAATATATCTCCATTCCTTTAGGGTTAATTCCAGTACATTTAATTTGTTTCTTTAAATGTGATATGCTTCCCTGCTTCTTTGTATGTCTCAGTATTCTCTGTTGGAATTTTGGCATTTGAAAAACCAGCTACTTCTCTTGGCTAAAGTTTTTGTTTTGTTTTGTTTATTTGTTTCTTGTTTTGAGATAGGGTTTCACTATTTAACTCAGGCTACCCTTGAACTCATGATCCTTCTGCCTCAGCTTTCTAAGTGCTGGAATTACAGACATGCACCACCACGCCTGGTCCCAGCTAAATATTCTTGAGATCTTGCAAACCTTTTCAGGAGGTATAACCTCCCTGGGCTTGGCTGTGCAATCTAACAAAAGAGATTTGCTGATTTCTACTCAGGAGTTCCCTTAGTCTGAAGTATTGTAGCCACTCTAGAGCTGTGGTCAACTACAGTACCAGAACTCTACTCAGTGTCTGTCTGTGGTACTCCACACTGGTGCATGTTGAATGCCTTCTGTGATACTCCCACCCTGGCACTAGTCCATCAGTGCTTGGACTTGGAACAGAAGCCAGTCCCTTGCAAGATCCTCGTACTAGTCAGAATACTGCATTGTACGTACACTCCACTCTTTTCCCTCTGTAGGGAGACTGTGGGGGTCTGAGATTTCCTCCCAGTTGCTGTGTACCATCGCTGGAATTGAGGGAGTGATTCTAGTGAGCCAGAATGCCACAATTTTTTTCTACCAAGTTTCAGTTCGGTTCACAATGGCTCAGGGTTGCAGAAACCCTCTTAACTGTTTTCTAGATTTCTCTGAGACATCTGGTCTGTGTACTTGGAAGGAGGACTCAGGGCTTGCTATTCTGTCATCTTGTTGACCTCACTTCCTTCTCTGGATTGAGTCTTTAACAGCAGTACTTAATTTTTAGTGAAGTTGCATTTGATCTTGACGATCACTGAGTAAAAGGACTTCTTTATAATTTGTATTAGTCGGTTAAAAATAAAATTAATAATAAAAGACCTTCCTTTATGGTTAGTGTTTTGTGTATCCTATGTAGGAAATCATTTACTCTTGAGTTTGGGGCTCATTTTAAAACTCCTTTATGTTCCATTTGTGTATTTTTTCTCCAATACTACACTGTCTTGATTAACATGAATTTATAGTAGATTTGAAATTAGTGTAAACCTTCTAACATTGTTCTTTCACCTTTTAAAGATATTTATGGCTGTTCCAAGCCCTTCATATTTCCATACAAAATTTAGAGTCAGTTGGTCAGTATTGCAAAGGAACTTGCTAAGATTTTAAATCTCTAGGTAATTTGAGGAGAGAATTCATAGATAGTCTCTTGATAAACGTGTACTGTATATATCAAGCACTCTTAGCTAGTTTTATAGTTTTCAGTGTAGAGAAGTTACATGCATTTTCTTAAATTCATCTTATTTTATGTTTTTGATGAATCTGTAAATGACGTTTAAAAGCTTCATTTTTCAAGCCGGGCATGGTGGCACATGTCTTTAATCGCAGCACTTGGGAGGCTGAGGCAGGAGGATCACTGTGAGTTGGAAGCCAGCCTGGGCTATGAAGTGATTTCAAGGCCCAGACTAAACTGCCTAGTAAGACTCTGTCTCAAACAATATGACCAGGGATTTAGCTCAGTGGTGTAAGCGCCTGCCTGGAAAGCGTGAGGTTGTGAGTTCAATCCCTGGTACCAAAAATACAAAGTTTCATTTTCCTACTGTTGACTGCTAACATAAAAATACTGTGATTTCTGAATATTTCCTTTGTATTTTGAAAGCATGATAAATTCACTTACTAAATCCAGTGACTCTTTTGTATTCTTTTGTAGAATTTTCTACATACACAATTGTATCTTCAAATAATTCTTTTTGCTATCTCTTCCAATTTATGACTTTCATTTCTTTTCTTTGCCTTACTACGTGAACTAAAAATTATACACAATATGAATAGAAAATAGAGTGGGCACCATCACTTTCTACTTAGTCTTAGTGATAAAGCATTCAGTTTTTTACCAGTAAGTATAGTGACAGTTGTAATTTTAAAATATATATTTCTTTTCAGATTGAGAATGTTTCCTTCTATTCCTAGTTAGCCAAGAGGTTTTTTAAAATTGCAAGTATTGAATTTCATCCAAAAGCTATTCCATATCTATTTGCACATTCTTCTGATTTGTATCTTTGAATCTGTCAATGTGGTTAGTTAACATTTTTTAAAATACTAAATTAACCTTGAATTCCTGAGATACATCTCACCTGACCATGAGTTACTATCTTTTGTTGGGGTTTGTTTTTTGTTTTTTTCTGTACTGGAGGTTGAACCCAAGGTTTTCACTATGAGCTATGTCTCCAGTCTTTTTTATGTTTTATTTTGAGATGGGATCTCACAAAGTTGCCTAAGGTGGGCTAGAACTTGAAATCCTCCTGCCTTAACCTCCTAAGTAGCTTTGATTATAGCATGCACCACCAAACCTGGCTCATTGAATTAATTTTGCTATTTTGTTGAAGATTTATTGTCTATATTTATGGGAGATTTGATCTCTTGCTTTCTCATAAAATTATTTCTGACTTTGATGATAGGGTTATGCTGGAGTCCTGAAATAAGAGAAGCATTTCTTAGTAGGCACAACATGACATAATTTCTTCTTCAAATATTTGACATACTTCACCGCTGAAGTCATCTGTGCCTGGCACTCTCACTTTAGGGAGGTTATTATTTAAGCACTTGAATTTTTAAAAATATTAAATTATTTTAACTTTTAATTTTTAATTTTTTTCTGTTTTTAATAAATCATGCTTTCATCTAGTGAGAGGATAACAATATGCAATATAGCAAATATGGGAGATTTGCTTCTGTTTTGTCTTTGAAATCCAATAGTGTCCTCACTGTTTTGTTTTGTTCCATTTTATTGTTTTGTTTTATTCAATGTTCCATTTTGATTGGTTTTATTCTGTTCTGTTTTGTTTGATTTTATTATTTCTGATGGTATGGGCAGCAATTTTGAAGATAATAAGAGGCATTATGGTAGCCATTGTTGATTTCCTATTACCCTGTTTTGAAGTCCTGTACCACTTTCAGTGTTTTGTTTTGATTAGGGTTTTTATTTATTTATTTTTATTTTTATTTTTATTTTTATTTTTGTCTTTTTGAGATAGGGTCTCGCTATGCAGTTCAGGCTGGCCTTGAGCTCACTTTGTAACCCAGGCTGGCCTCAAACTCACAATGATTCTCCTGCCTCAACCTCTCGAATGCTGAGATTACAGGCATGTATCACCATGTCCAGCTTATTTGGTTTGGTTTTATTCTCTTTAAAATAAAACTTAATAAATAAATAAATTATGCTTTCCAAAGAAATTTTTAGTTACATCTAAACTGTTTAGACTACAGGCACAAAGTTGGTTATACGTCATCATCTATTTAATGTCTAGTATTTGTTATAATGTTATTATAGACAGCTAAGTTAGGTAGAAACATTATAGGCAGTCTGATAGGGCTGGACCCTCAAGGAAGTCAGTGTAGAAAAAGGGAACACATTACAACTGTGGCTGGAGGCACATCTGTTCAAGGTCAGGCCTCAAGATAAAAATGGAATGACCAGGTCAACATACCTCCCAAGAGGATGAGATAATCAGCATCACCTGGTCCAATAAAGTCTAGATAGACATCAATCACCTTCGTGGGTGACCAAGACTCCCTAAAGAAATTCTTTTTCTATTCATATACACTTGCTACGTGACCTGCTTCCTTACTGGTTCAATATTACCTAAGCAATTCTAGTTGTAATTTTATTGGTTGATCATAGTTTTGGCCCATGTTGTACCCACCTTGTTATTTTGCTCTATAAAATTTCCTTTGAGAAGCAGGCTCATTGGCAACCCACTTTTGTCTTTCAGGATCTGCCTCTCAATAAACTTTTTCCTGCTCTTAATCTGCACTGTTCCTTAGAACTCATTCTTTGGGGAACATGAACTTGGGGTATCTGACATCTAGAAGGTTGAAAGTTATATTTAGTTCCCCTGTATCAATGTCACTGTTTTCAATGTTTTTGCTTTTTTTTTCCTGACAATCTTGTGAGAAGTTAATCAAATTAATTAGTCTTAACAAAGAATCAACTTCTGTAGTCCATTTTTTAAAATTGATTTGGGCCCCTTTTTTTTTGTTGTTGTTTTCTTTCCTCTACTGACTTCAGATTTACTATGCTCTTCTACTTTTACCTCCTTAACATGAAAATGTGGATATGATATTATACATGTCTTCTTTTCAGAACATAGCTAATTAAAAACTACAATTTTCCCTCTAATGGCTATTTTAACTATATGTTATATATCTCATTATTCAGCTGGAAATACTTTTAAATTTCTTATTCATTTATCGTAGGATGTATATATTATTTCATAGTGTGCTGTTTAATCCTCAAATACTTAGAAATTTTTGCGCTACTTTGTGCATTACTAGTTCTCACTAAAGAGAACACAGTCTGTGACAAAATATCCAGGGTAATCAGTTTACAAAGGGAAAAGTTTCCTACGGGCTCCAGTCCATGGTCAGGTGAGCCTGTGCTCAGCCTCTGCTGGGCGGCCGTGGTGGGGAGGAGAGGGCTGAAGTTCCCCACTCTGCTTTGGACCTCTCCCCTCAAACACCTCAAAGTCTTGCCTCTCAAAGGTTCTGCCAACTCTCAGTAGCACCACTCTGGGGCCAAACTTTAACCTTGCTTTTGGGGTCCACTCAGCCTCCCAATTGTAGCAGTGCATAAGGGGACACTAAGAGAAAAGTAAATATACTATGAAAAGGGTGCACCCCTTCTGTAACTGGTGTGAATGTGGTGGAGTGGGCCATCATGAGATGTCACTGAGCTAAGCGGGGCTCACTCAAGCTTTGGTTGGACTCAGTCATTGGAGGGCAGGCTGAGAAGCTTCTCTGCGGCACAGCAGGAGGCTCTGAGATCTGTGTGCCTTGTGGCCCAACTGCTAACTTTTTGAACCACAGGATGCACCACTCAATTTAAAGCCTGGTTGCTGGTTTTTAGGCCTTCAGGGAGGATTCTTTACTCTGCAGTGCAGACCCCTGGCCTTTGGAAGCTCTCCCTGCACCCTGAGTCCCTGCTGCTGGCCACGGACAGCCAAGGCTCTGTGCTCAGTGAGTGACCAGAGTGCTGCGAGCCAACGGCTTGGGGCTCTTCCTGCTGGGAGCTGTAACTTCCCCATCCCATCCCTGTCCTGTTCCCTGCCAGGAGTCAGAAGCCCTCAGAGGGGCTCTCCCCTGGTAACTACAGGCCTTGCTTGTGTCTCACTGGTGAGATTCTCAGCTGTCTGTATTCGCCTCAGCCTTCTTCCCTCTGCCCCACCACTCTGGGAGCCCACAGAGGCCCAGTGAGCAGTGCAGACTGTCTGTGTACGCTTAGATTCTCCATTCCCAGCCGCCCACGGGGGGTTCATCTTCCGGGTGTTAATGCTAGCTTCCTTCCCCTCTCCTGAAAGCAACTGCGGGATTCATCTCTTAAGAGTGGCTTATCACTTCATGGAATTTTAATTTTGTGTTTTGTTCTGTTTGCAGCCTCTTTTCTACTCTCCTGTGGGCTTTTAGAAACTATGATTTTTTTTTTTAAATAGGTGTTTCAGCTAGTGCACGATGTTATAATGGGAGCAATGTTCTCTTAGGAGCTTCTGCCTGCTAAGTCGGGGCAGAACACCCGCAGGTTTTTAAAATTAGTGTTATGTTCAAGACATTGTATTTGCAAAACTGTTTGCAGGACTCATTGAGGGCTAGGATGATGTCATGTTTTTCCAGAAAAAGTTGTTATTTGCTTCTTCCAAGCCTGGTAAGCCTGGAGTGCTAGCAGTCTGGAGTAATTAATCCTCTGTCAGCAACTGGGGGTTTTCTGGGTCCCCTCGATGACTTGAAGTGAGGTTACCATGTACAAGGACTAGAGGGCTTCTCCCAGACGTAGCCCTTTGGGATCTGCACATGTGTGAGGGCTCTTCTCCACGCTCCTGTCTTGGAGTTCTAGATTCCAACTGTTGTTCACTGGCCCCGTGGGGCAATCAGAAGGAATTCTCAGTCACTCTCCTGCCTTTCTCGACTGGAAAATATTGCTATGTCAAAAGTGGCCCGTGTGCCCAGATCACGTGTCAGTGATTTTTTCCAGTTCTCAGCCCACACGTCTTTACTACTTACTCTGTCGATTCTCTTGTGCCTCCAAACAGGTGCTTTTGAAAGTTTTGTTCAGCTCCTCTCTTCATCTTTATTGGGAGCGTTGGTCCGGATCACCCGACTTCCTATATGAGAACTACCATCTTTTGTTTACTCAAACCTTAAAAAGCCAGGAGAGGGATTCTAAAGTTTCTCTTCTCTCATGCCATTTATGGTTTGGGCAACTTTTCAAACATATTTCACAATACATGTTTCACATTATATATTTTGATCCAATGTTATTTAATGTCCTAATGTGTCTATTGTATACATATGGTAGACATTTTTATGCCTTCTATTTTGCATCCATTACTATTTGCCTTAAATTCTACACTTTGTATTTTTCTTTGGCATTTTATTTACTTGGTATATCTTTGCCTATCTTCTTTTGTAACCATTCAAAATATCTTCTGCCAGGCACTGTGGTGTTCATCCATAGTCCCAGCTACTCCAGAGGCTGAGGTGGGAGAATTACTTAATCCCAGGAGTTTAAGTGCAGCCTGGAAGACATAATGAAACCCTATCTTCAAGTTTTATTTTTTGCTTTCAAAATGTCGTATAAAAACATTTATATTTACTATGATTGTTACTATGATTTAGCTGCTATAACATTATTTTGTTCATTATTTTCTTTTAAAATGTTTTATTATATTTTATTAGTGAATGTTAATATTACATGATGGTGGGCTTTCGAGAAGCTGGTACACATGCTAACATATCATAATCAATTTTAATCTTATTATTCCCTTCTCCCTTTCTTTCCCTTCCTGTTAATCTTGATTCCCACCTCTCAAAGTCTGCCTTCTAGGTCTTTGTCCCCTCTCCTTTATTTTATTATTGTTTATTGATTTATTTTATGTTTCTCATATAATAGAAAACATGGAATATTTAACTTTCTTCATCTAGTTAATTTCAGTTAACATGATAGTTTCAAGATTCAATCATTTTCCTTCAAATGATATGATTTTATTCTTCCTTATGGATGAGTAATATCCCACTGCACACAGATACTACACTGTCTTTATTCATTTATCTTCCGATGGACACCTAGGCTATTTCCACAGTTTAACAATTGTGACTGCACAGCTATAAACCTGGATAGGCATGAAGCACTGCAATCTATCATTCTTAATTTTCGGGGCAATATGCCTGAGAGTAATGTAAGGGGTATTTCTGCATTTAGTTTTCTGAGAAGTCTCCACACTAATTTCTACAGTGGTGGTACTAGTTTACATTCCCACCAACAATGGAAGAGCATTCCTTCCCACCCCCTCCAATCCCATCCCTTTCATCCTCGCCAACATTTATTCTTTGAAGTTTGTTTTTGTTTCTGCTTTTGTTTTTGTTGTTTGAGACAGAGTCTTACTATGGAGTTCAAGTGGGCCTTGAACTCACTATGTACGTTAGGCTGACCTTGAACTTGTGGTCCTCCTGTCTCAGCCTCCTTATGTCCTCCTAAGTTTGTTTCTTCAGAGTTCTGTAATTTTCATTATAGAGGTCTTTCACCTCCTTGGTTAGGTTGATTCCTAGGTATTTTTCATCAAACTATTGTGAATGGAAGTTTTTTTCCTAATTTTTCTGTGGGTTCATTATTGGTGTACAGAAATGTGACTGATTCTTGTTAATTGTTCTTTGCTTTTCCTTTTGCACTTATTTTTTTCTGTTGAGCTATTTTGATTCATTTCTCAGCTGGCAAGAACCTCCCCTCATGTAAAATTTTTCGGAAAGGTTTTCTAGAGGAGGTCTCTCCTTGCAGGTGGAGTTCACTAACTCTGTACCAGCTGGTAGGGCACAGCACCTGCCTGGCAAGCACAAGGTCCTGAGTTCAATTCCCAGTACCAAAAACCAAACAAACAAAAACAAAACAAAACAAAAAGCAACTGAGTTTCTGTCTTGGTACTGTACCGGTTGTTAATCCATTCCCTTTCAATTCTCAATCCGCCTTTTGTAGAGCATTTCTCCCTTGGCCCCTGGCACAACGCTAAACTCTGTCAGTAGAGGGCGCTAGTCTGAAAAACTCCTTTGTGCTTTCCTTACTATTTGCTACCAAAACAGCTCTGCCGTGTTTTGGGGCACTCCCACAGGCATCTTCCCAGTTCTGTGGCTGTACCACTGGTTCCCCAGGCTGTGTTCAGTTGCAACTCTTGGGTGGATTCCTAGTGAAGGGCAGGGGTCACCCAGCCAGTTTCCTAGAGATTCCAGGATGAGGTACCCCTGAGGCAGCTTCCTAGCCTGTGCCCTCGGCGGCTTTGCCATGGGTTCAGCAGCATCCTCCACAAGGGACTTCCTGGGGAGATTTGTGGGCAACCCAGCAGGGGACTTGGCACCCATGGGCCCCAACCCGTGGCTCTCTGCCCACCAGTCTTGGCTCTCAACCATGGACTATTCTGTCTGAGGACAACCCAGAGACCCTCTCTGCCACCGGTGCACTGTCTTCTCCACCAAGGACTCAACCCCAGGCTTAGGGAGTCCATTTAAGGCCATTCCTTCTTTTTAAATTGCTCGCCCTAAGAGACCCTTTAACACTCCCATTTATTCCCACTGCACAGTTAATTCTGTGCACAACCTCCAGTTCAAATGTGAGCTGTGGGGAATTTCTTGGCCTCTCTGCTCCAAATGGAAACAGCCAGTGGAATCTTTATGCCATTAATACTTGGAGAATTGCATTGGTTTCTATTCTCTGTGCAGAACAAGGCTCCTGCAGAATTAGTGCTTTCTGGAAGATACTCTGTGAGGTGCAGTCACTGCAGACCATGTAACTGCAGTCAGATAATCTCAATGTTCCTAAAACCATGTCTTGATCCAACTTCCACCCCACATCAGTGGGTCACTGTTCTTCTGCACTGTGTGGTTAGGGTCTGTCTGTCTCTCTCTCTCTCTCTCCCTCTCTCTCTCACACACACACATACATCCTTCTGAGGGCCTTGTATGAGCCACACCCTAACTACACAGCCTGTGTTGGTGACTTCCCTGGGAAAACCACTTGTACTTCCAATTCCCGAGTTTCCTGCCAGCCTCACTTAGGTGAAGTCTCCTGACCAGTTGAACTAGTCAGTGTTTTGTTTTGTTTTGTTCTTGTTCTAACCATTCCTACTGCCTGTGCATTTAAGGCGTTTTCTTACCTCTGCTCTGACGTACCTATCTTTCTTGCCAACCTCAGCTGAAACCTGGTCCACATCAGCAAGTGTAAGAAAACTGTAACCAATAGTGCGACCCTGCCTCAAAAAACCAGGGCCGGCAGTTTGGCTCAGTGGCTTAAGCGCCTGCCCTGGCAGGCGCGAGACTGTGAGTTCAATCCCCGGTGCCGCAAAAAAAAAAAAAAAAAGAAAAGAAAACTGTAACCAGATTTGCATGTACATGGCGCTCTCTGCTGGTGAAGAGAGAGTATGTGATGCCTGAAATGATGAGCTGTGTAAGGACCAAAGCAGAGGAAAAGAGAACTCTGCAGAAACAGCCTCCTCTCTGTGCTTGCTCCATTCCCTTAGCATACAAAATTCAACCCACTGGTGAGCCTGCTAGATTTCCACTCCTTATTCTTATGTTAAAAGTTTCATGAATATTTACAATCTCTAACATTTATTGGATACTCATGCCATTTATCACTACTATATTATTTAAGCTGGAGGTGAAGTTCAGTGATAGAGCTTGTGCTTGGTAAGTGCAGATTGCTGCATTCCTTCCCTAGGATGTGATACAAGGTGGGATACAGTGAAAGTTTAATTTTTATTTTATTACTATAAATGACACATTGCCATTAATCCCCCTCAAAATACTTCCCTTTGCCTCAAACACACTTATCCCATCATTCCTGCCACTTCAGAAGCAGTTCTGGGTATCCTCTTTCCTGAGTGTCATTAGTTGTACCATTGTGGCTGCCTCATTGTCCTGAATCGATTCAAAACATTTACTTTTCACAGTCATTTTGAGTTTGAGAAAAAGCCAGAAGTTGCACAGTGCCAGATCTGGTGAATAAGGTCAAGGAGGACACACTGTAATACCTTTACGAATGTGCCTTTCTATTGGATGACACTCAGCAACAGCATTGCCTGTATTTTTTTTAATCACATCTCGTAGAGACACTCACGAAATGAGACTTTCAGAACTGTTTCAGAAAGTGGCAAGTGTGTTGGGATAAGTTTGTTAAAAGTGCAGGGGAGTATTCTGATGGGGTTTAATGGCAATGTCTTTTATACAATAAACTTTTAAAAAATCATGCATTCACTGTATATTTTGATTATTATTTAATCCTTGCAATAACTTTGTGAATAGTTGGGTCCGTTCCCTATAAGCAGGGCCTGAGGCAGATTTGAGGTAGAATCCTCACAAGAAAGACGAGGTGGGAGTGACAGCCACCAGGTGACAGGCAGTGGTCTCTGCTGCCGTGAGTGTCAGCAGGGTCTCACGTGCCACTCTCAGAGGTGGCCTCTCAGTCCTACCTGATTCCCTCAGGCAAGGCAGCTTCGCTGAGTGAGGCTGGGCCAGGGCCACACCTGGGGGCCTGCCCCTGCCTGATGGAGAGGTCCGCTCGGCACCAACAGTAGCGAATACAACCTGCTAACATGAGGATGACGAGACACAGCGATGTCCGAGAAGCAATCTAAGCATGGGCTGAGAAGGAAAATGCCAGCAGAAATGCTTAGCAGCAGCCTCCCCGCTAAAGAAAGAGAGAAAATAAAAAATAGGGAAGCGGTTACTCCTCGGCCCATCCTCCACATCATCTCCTGGTGAGCAGAGTGTAGGATCACAATTTCAAACCCTGACAAGGTGATTCCTCTGGAGGGGGAGCCAGAGAAGTGAGAGAATGCTGAGGAAGATTGTAGTAGCTTTAGCTGCCGGTTCCTTTGCTTTGACCTTGGCAAGATAGATTCTACTCTTTTTTGCTTTTTTGTGTTGAGACCGGTTCTCAGTATTTGATTAAGTTTCCCAGGCTGACCTCAAACTTGTGACCCTCCTACCTCAGCCTGCTAGAGTGCTGGGGTTACAGATGAGTGCCATCACACCTGCTTCCAGTTCCATCTTTGTTGTGTCAACCTTTTCCATGATCAGGTCTGTTTGTCAATTTCAACTTCAGTTTCAATTTCATGTCCAGGATCATGTTCTGTAGATTCCCTAGGATGTTGCCCACTGGCGTTGGGCCGTCTTCCATTTCACACTCTCTGGAACCACATATCATCGATTGGATGTTTTCCCTCCTGGTTGCTCCTGTGGCTGACTATGAGGCTGACCATTTGCTATCCAGCCCAGCTGTGTGGACATTACATTGCTGGTGACTCATCACTGCCATCTCCCCAAATAGTTATATTGGCCTCCCCGGACTCACAGCCCCTTGCTCCATGACATGAGAAGGCAGAAAGGCCCCAGTACTTGTTGAGTTCTAGTGAAGCCTCCTCAGACTGTCTCCTGTCTTTACTTTTCTGGTCCATGCCTTCTTCCATGCGGTGAAGTGGTTCCCCTTGCTCATCTAACATTGCTATGGTCTTGCTTCCTGCATCCTGAGCCTCAATGCCAAACCCATGACTCTGATACTTTCCAGAGATTCATGAGTATCCTGGTGAGCCCTCAGCTGAATTCTTCCATGAGACTGTCTGTGATGAATCAATGTTCTATCAGAAACAGAAGTGGAAATTTGGATAGTCAAACAGCTCTGGCCATGACTTTTAATCATTATTTAGGAGTATATTCCTACTACTTATTTTTTAAAAGTTTATTGTAAAATGCGCAGCGTTGCACCAGCAGCCTCACACATCTCAGGTTTACTGCATCTCTTGATTGCAACAAGGGACTATGTCAAGTGATCGACCTGCACCATCTTGGTTTCTGTGAGCACACTCTGTTACGTTTGCACCATAATGAAATTGCCTGTGATGCAATGGTTATTGCTGTCATTGAATAGTGATGACCAATGCTTCTCATTTGAGAGCTGATGATGTATCACAGGTACACACAGAGGGGCCCCAGAAACCTCACATTGTGGTGAGGAAGCATGAATGTAGGAACTCCAGGTCTGAGCTTCAAATTCCTTATCCCATTATTTCCTGGGCATCTCAGGAAGAGGCAGAAACAAGAGTAGCAGAAAAATCACTACAGCGGCTATTCTGCCTTTATCGAGTGGACCTTATCCTTGTGGCTCAAGATAGCATCTGCTTGCCAAGTGGTACAACAGGGGTGAGTCACAAGCTGTGATTTAAGGAAGGTTCTGGAAACAGCTGCATGAAACTTCCATTTACTGCCATTGGCAGAACTCGGTCATATGACCCCACCTGAATGCACAGGAGGCTGGGAAATGTAGTCTCCAGTCTACAAGTGTTAGCAGCCATGTTTCCAGCTAAAACTTTTCTTGGGTAACGTAGGAGAAAGTTGTTGGAGAGACCACCAACAGTTTCTGTCACACTGGATGTGTGGTGTTGGGCAAGTCCCATGACCTCTCTGTGCTTGGAGATAATGCTGTTCTACCATAAACAGGTTGTATTAACTGAAGTCTCACAGACAGCATCTGGCCCAGAGCCTGGAACATGCATACACAGCTTCCCCTCTCTACTCCCCAACTCCATATATTCTGGAATGTGCCATGGTAGCTCTCATACTCTCAAATGTAGCTCCAGCTCTTGCAGCCAACCAAAAATGAATGCTGACCTCACCCAAATTCCCAGAGCTAACCAAAAACTTCCGACCAGAGCTTCCGAGCCATATAAGCCCCATATCTACCTCCCTGGGATCTGTGAAAACAGAACACCCTCTCGTCCCTGGCCAGCTCTCTAAGGCTCCTAGTAAGTTTGCATGGCAGAATCTCTGACTCAGTCCTCACTGGACCCTAAGTCTTGTCCTGGTGCTGGGGCCCAAGGCCCACAGTGCTGGGATTTACTTGGGGAAAGGTCTCATTCTTGAGCCTGTGATGAAAGTGTGATAATGGATCAAGGTTGGGTTCCAGGCAGGAGCTGGCTAGTCACACACATCAGAGTTCCGGACTCTTTTATCCAAAACTCCCAGAGGCACTGAGTGGGATCCTTAGCTAGAAGATCCTTGTCCCCCAAGTGTAGATTGGAGCCCAAAGTGGCCACAAATGAAAACATCTGAAGTGTATAGTGGTGCACACTTGTAATCCCAACATTTGGAAGACTGAGGCAGGAAGAAAAGGAGTTTGAAGCCAGGCTGAGCTACAAAGCAAGACGCTGTTTCAAAAACCCAAACCAAAACACACAGCCAACGATTTCTTTAAGTCATGTCTTTCTTCTTTAAAATTCACTCAAGGTTAATATTTTACTAATGTAACTCGAAAGATAGTTCCTTGTTTTTTTCTAGTAAGATCAACATCTGTAGCAAAACATGTCACACGCCTCCTCCAGCGCCCCTTGTCCTTGTCACTTTTGGAGTCACTGCACTGTCTCATTTCATTCCTGCACAACCTCGTGCCACAGGAACTACTGACCTGACCGACAGATTTGGAAACAGTTCCAGAGAGGTTAAGCAAGTTGCCCGAAGTAACACAAACACTCATTGGTCAAACTGGGATTCAGATCCTGGTCTACCTAGCCCTGGGTGACACAGCTTTGGGGACTTCAGACCACTGCCTCCAGTGGTTTCCTCAAAGTCAACCTAGGAAGATACCTGGAGAATGGATCGGAATGACGGACTGTCCCGCACGCTCCCCGGGACGTGGACACTACCTGTCCTAGACCCGAGCTCCTACAACAGGACCCTGGACTGTCAGACACACACTCAACCCTGGGTCGGTGATCGCCTGCTGAACGCGGGCGATTCCCTAAGTGGGGTCGCATGGAGAACACAGAAGGGCCTCGGTCAGCCATCCGCCAGGAAGACGGGGCGAGGGGAGGCGTTGGCTGGTGGAGATGCAAGCGACACCATTGCTGCCCCAACTTTCTGTGTGATCCCCGGACAGTCGCCTAACTCTGAACCCCATCTCTCCTTCCACAGGACAGGGCAATGACTCTTACCTTTGGGGGAGTCCCTTGGAATAAAAGGAGAGGAAAGGAGGATGGCAACTGTCCTATTCGGCTTTGTTTCGCTCAGAATCCAGTCCTGAGACTCATCCGCTACAGGCACACACCCAATTTATTTGCAATCACCCAACCTGGTGAGTGTTCCCAATGCCACCAGCAGGGGGCGCCAGGCCTCTATTTTGGGAGGTCTGGTCTGCGCTGAGCTCGCCCCAGACAAGGTGTGTCTCAGCCCAGGAGAGACACCCGGTCCCAAGAGGTCTGAATAGCTGATTGTGTTTATTTAAAGCCAGTCACCGCTTCCTGCTATCCGGCTCCCCTGAGTGCCCAGTGCCTGGGAGTGTGCGCGCAGGGTGAGAGTGTTGGTGTGCAGGGAGTTCTCAGTGTGTCACAGCCAGCAACGGCGGGGGGGCCTTCCTGGGCTCCAGGTAGGCTGGGCTCTCGCAGGTCAGCCTATGAAGGAAACCCTACGTGCCTCTCTGGCTGGAGGAAAGTGCTAGGGCATTGTGAAACAGCCCTCAGGTCCTGGACAAGAGGCGAAACAAAACAAAACGAAACAAGACAAGCCCAAATCCCTGGAGAGCAGTCTCCCCAGGGCAAGTGGTTACAAGCCCTGCAGGCATCCTGGGCCCTGTCACCTGCTGAGGGGGGAGGGCAATGAGGGAGGGGGCAGGGTGGTCCCAGCTCAGATGCCCAGAGCTCCTCCTCCAAGGTGGGGGGTGATGCCAGCCCCACCCGGGGAGGCTGCAGCCAGCAGGAGCCCGCAGGGTGACGCCCACCAGGGCCAGACCGATGGCCGCCAGGGGCAGTGACGATGAGCTCAAACCAAGGAGCGGACAAGGCTGGCGAGGCTTTGTGAAGCCACACTCCCTTCCCAGTGCCCAGGCTCCCCAGCGGCTGAAGGGCCACTGCGTGCCCTCCTTTCCTTGCTGGGGTGTCGACAAGGAGCCTGCAGCTCAGGACAGCACCAGGCAGTGACCACAGAATGACAAGCCCTGAAGAAAAGCCCTGACTCGGGATAGGTGGCCAGGGGACTCCAAAGGCCCAGAAGAGGCTACATCACCCCTGGTCTTAAGCAACCAGCGGCGTGGGCCAGTCAGGTGACAGGAGAAGGTCCCACCCACCGTGAGTCCCGCCCTGAGGCTCCAGTGGGCTGGGCAGGCTTACACAGCAGCTCTGATAACTCAGGGCAGACTGCAAAGCAGGTTACAGCTCACTGCATGGTTTAACACACCTTTATTCTGTGAGGTGAATCAGAAGCAGAAGGTCAGAGAGGTCAAGTAAGTTACCCCAGGACACACAGCCAAGGGCTGCGACTATACATCCCCAGTTCTAGATCCATCTGGATCCTCAGGTGGCCGCTGCTCCCCTTCCTGCCCCGGGCTGCTGAGGCAGAAGCCTGTGGAAGCAACAGGCATGTCCTAGTTTGGCAGGTCTGGGGCTTGCATTGTGTTTAGCTCAGGTCACCCAGTTGGTTAGCCTCCAGCGGTCCCGCCCATGCCAGCCCGGCACATGGGAGTAGGGGCAGGCAGGCGGGATGCTGCTGGGATCATGTGTGGTGGGTGTGAGTGGGTCCAGAGGTGGAGGCTGCGTTTTTTCTTCTTTGTGGAGCTGGGGATGAAGCCCAGAGCCTTGCGTGTGCTGGGCAAGCGCTTTCCCCCTGGGCTACACCTGAAGCCCTTGGTGTTGGGCATTTGCTTAAGCCGTCAGTTCCTTCCTGGTGAGGCCTGGTAGGGCAGAGACAGTGGGCGGGGAAGGCCCAGCCTTCCCAGGGGTTTCTCAACCCATTACACTGAGCACAGAGACACATGATGGAGCGCCAGGGCCGGGCGGCTTAGGAGCAGACCTGAGTGCAAACTCAGCTCTGCCAGTTCCTGACCACACATGCCTGGCAGGTGTCACACCTTGGCTTCTTCCCCTGATGGGTGGAAACGATCATAGTAGGACCCAGAGAGCTGCTAGGAAAAGCGAGAGAGGATGCATGGGTGCCAACCGGGTGGGGGCGGATGGGAATCAACGGTAACTCTCATGGCAGGCAGCAGAGTGACTTCCCTGTCTGCAGAAAGCAGTTCACAATGACTGATCACCGATCACCGATCCACGAGCGCATTCTCTGCTCCACCAACATGGGCTCCTCTCACAAGTCCTGATCATTCCCCTGAGCCCTGCTGCCAGTCCGCACATCCAGATGTCCAGAAAGCATGTGAGCTGCCACATTTCTGACACTCTTCTCCCGAGGCTGGGTGCACTCGGCATGCTGGGTCCGTTCTTTGCATATTCACTGCCCAAAAAATAGGCGTCCAACGTGTGTCATCTTAAGTGTGATTTCTAGCCTCATAGGCTCCAGTTTCCTCACAAGTCAACTGGGGCGAATTACCTAAGGGGTTGCAGAGTTATGGCTTGATTGTGTTTTGTTTTGCTTTGCTTCATTTTGTTTTGTTTTGTTTTTGGAGATTGGGGTGGGTGGGACTCACTATCTTGCTCAGGTTTGTTGCAAACTCTCAGGCAATCCTCCTGCCTCAGCCTCCTGAGTAGCTGAAACTACAGGTGAGCACTAGACAACAAAGGGTTACATTTGAAACATGAGACGACTCACAACTGTTTTGTAATCCTGCCCCTGGTGCTAGGTTTCATAAGCTTCAATTCAGGGAACTTGTCTGTGTACCTATGGTGTGCTGATGATGTGCTTCTGTAAACACATTTCTCAAAAGCACAGGTGGGAAGAGAGAGTAATGGGATAGAAAAAGATCACGATATATTAAGGGTTTATATTAGTTCATCAAAAGGAACCTCATCTTTCTGTATTATTAACATGTACTAATAATTAAGGGGAAAAAAAAGCCCATAGAAGGAAAAATTAGCTTCACAAGCAGAGGGTGGGGTTCCTGCAGACCCCAGAACCAGGTTCATGTTGAGTACTTAGATCAGTGAGGTGCCCCGTATACACTGTCACAACTTGTGTCTAGATGTCCCCCTAAAGCCTCATGCAGTCATTGGTGGTGCAATCACTGGTGCTGGATCTGAGTGCAGGGTGGACTCGTGGTGCAATGCTGGGATTAAAAGTGTGTGAATACTAAATTGGTCCATGGATTGTTTTGGTGTTGCCTTAATCCTGGTAGCCTAGGTAGAGCATAAAAGGAGCAGAAAGACACTGTCAGGCTGCTCTCTTGTTGCTTTGCTACCTTCTGCCCACCTTGGAGTGCTTCTCCTCTGCAATGCCTGCCTACCACACAGCCTGCCTTGCAGCCAGGGATTATGGACTGAAACCTCTACCTCTGCGAGCCAATGAAACCTTTTCCCCTTTAATTTTGTATGTCAGATATTTGGTCTCAGCAACAAGAAAAGTAACTAAGACATACATGGAGCCTACACAGGGGCCTGTGTATACACACATATGTGTACTTTTTCCTTCTGCTGTTTTCTGTCTCTCTCCTTACACTAATGTGACCTGAAGGACCATGGAGCTGGACAGGACGAGAATCATCGTTGCATCTCTTTGCTGCCTCTGACTGCAGTGGTCTGTGAGCTGGTGGAGATGGGTCGAGTTTTCCAACAAACCTCCCTCTCCCTCCCACCCCGCTGAGGAGTCAGAGGGCCCCTGGGTCTTACAGTCACCAGGCTTCCTCTCTGGCTAAGTCTCCTCCTTCCAGCACAGTGCAACAGACCTGGGGGTCCCGCCTGACAGCTGGGGCCAATCCCTGCCTGATGGGGGAGGCAGGGGCAGGTGGCAAAGGCAGCGCAGAGATCCCAGCAAGACACCCTCAGGGTGCGGGGGAGATTCGAGCCTGAGGCGTGGTAGGCTGTGGAGGAGACTCAGACACGCACCGCACGCACAGGCCGAGTGCCGCCTGCTTCCTGGAATCCGGTACTGTTCCCTGGTCCCAGCAGGTCTCCCGGGACCAGCACCTGCAGACAGAGGAACTTCACCCTCGGTGTCTCCCCGGGGGAAAGGGCCGATCTGATCTCCCCACTGACCCTCGGAAGCCTGCAGTGGTTACCCGGGCATTTCCGGTTGCCCGCTCCTCCCTTCTCACCGCTGGCCTCCCCTGGAAGGGGAGCTGAGTGGACAGGATCTCTGCAGTGGAGCTGCGGGGCCCCGGGCTCGGCTGTGGCGTAGATGCAGGGGTCCCGCAGGCCCCTCCTTTAAAGCAGCCAATCACATCTTACACCCCAGCTGCTTACCACCCAGCCCAAGCCACCGCCTGCCATTTCTCGCTGACCTATTTCAATGGCCTTCTGCCTCGTCGGTCTGCCTTCGTCATGTGCTCCTTCCTCTATGTCCAGCACAGCTGCCAGAGAGGATCCTTCCAGACGCATCACATCATCTGACTGCTCTGCTGGAATTCTGCCTGGCTGCCCCTCCTCACTCCGTAAAAACCCAAGTCCTCATCATGGCCATTTATGATCAGGTCCTCTGCTTTCTCTAACTCTGTCTCCTTCCTGCTTGCTCTCCTGGCTCCAGCTGCCCCAGTACCTTTGTACTTGCCATTTCCTCCACGTGGAATTCTATTCTTCATTTTTATTTTTATTTTTTGTACTAGAAATGGAACCCAGGCCCTTCGCACTGAGCTACATTCCTACCCGCTTTATTTTATTTTATTTTTATTTTTTGAGACAGTTAAATCCTTAAATGGCCCAGCAGGACTCCAACTTGAATTTTCCTGCCTCAGCCTACAGATGCTGGAATTATTAGGCATGCACTTCTATGCCTTACTCTATTCTCTCAGATTCCGCACTTTGAGTCTCCACTCGAAGGCTGCCTTCTCCCTGTAGCCCTGCCTGGCCGTCCAGTTTGAACTTTTGGTAAAACGCTCACTGCCGGCTTCCTCTGTCCTGCTTTCTGCTCTCATCTTTCCCTCCTCATTAGCAGATGCATAGCTTTCATGGTTTATGCTGTTCGCTCTCTGTCCCCACAGTAGAACATGAGCTCCGAGGGAGTGGAGGCTTCACGTGGTCTGCTCATGCCTGCATTTCCAGACCTTGCTTAAACAAGTGCTCAGGAAACACCTAGTCGACGGGATCAACTCCGGGAAGCTTTGGTAGAGCCCATTTCCCCACGGTGCAGGAGTGTGGTGCCTGGTGCCCTGGTGCCCTGCAAAGGGCTCAGACCGAAGTCACCCCGAGGCGGCACACCCCAAGGCCTCGGGCAGCCTCACTAGCCTTGGGCCGTCAGAACTGACTCAGAAGGCGGAACAAGGCCCTGCTCCTCCCCAGACTGGATTCTCCCCTTCCCCAGCCCTAACCCGGCTGCCTGCGGTGGAAGGTTGGTTGGAAACTCCAGTGCTTCTTTCTCCTGGCCTCCACCCAGGAAGTAGGTGGAGGTCCCTAAGGTGGGAGGCTGGTGACACTGCCCAGCTGCCCTTTGTCCAGTGTTCTTGGGGTTCCCGCAGCGGGAAAATCAGTGTCACCCTGCTGGGAAAGGTATCTCCAAAATGCAATGCTCCTCAAAGGAGGTCATTGGCCTCACACTTCCGGCATAACCCAAACCTGCTGCCTGTGACTCAGAGGTGGAGCCTGGGCATCTGCGCTCTCGGGTCCACCTGGATTTGCTTGGGTGTACTGAACAAGAGCCGTCCCCCAGCTGGAGACCTGCGGGGGCAGCTTGTGACCTGCTCGTGTTTCAGCTACCCGTGTCTCTACCTCCCCTCCCACCCCAGCACTGATCCTCTTTTCCACTGAGCCCTTTGACACGGCATGCACTTAGCACACTTCCTCATCCTGTTTAGCATCAGACCCTCCTGTGCATACTGAGGCCAGGCTCCCGGAGTGAATTTTCAGCTTTTATTCACTGATGTGTGCCCAGAGCCTAGAACAATGCCTGGCACACAGTATGTTCTCTGCACACAGCTGTCCAGGAGCGAATCCTTGTCCCAAGGCCTTCCTGGATGAAAGCTTGTTAACAAGGGAGACATTATCCCTGCCCTCAGGGGACTCTCAGAGGCCCCAGACGGAGTGAGAGCCAAGCAGGGGAGGCCTGCAGAGGGCTTTCCGTTAGTGTGCTGCTCTGCCCACCACCCAGGGACTGCCCATGGATGAGGAACTGGCCAGCAATAGGCTCAATGTCAGAGCCAAGCTGCCCACTGACCTCCTACTGCCAGCTCCCGGAAGGAGCGTCGACGCTTACTGAGTGCTTGCTGTGCTCAGTGCTGTTCTCAACGTCCTCACCCTGTTAGCCCCCTTAATCCTCGTAACTCTTCGAAGCAGAGACTATGGTTATTCCTGTTCCGGGGTGTTCAGGGCAAAGGAAAAGGACTTTGCAGCATTGGATGCACAGAGACACACAAGGCAGTGTGCGCTTCTGAGGTCGGAGACCTGGTGCCTCCTCTACCCTGCCCAATCCTGACACCGTGGGCCTCCAGCTCCATGGGCCTCAGGACTGCTCATCAGCATTTCCTATTCTCTAGAAGTCTAACCATCAAAATCCAGCCCAGGAATCCAGGCAGGCGTCTGCTTTGTGATCACTGGTCTGAGGTGCTGGAAATCTTGGTCCCTTCATCCAGCCTTCTTCCTATTTGGACCAGGCATGAAATAAAGAGAAATCGCCCTGCCTTCATCCTCCCACCTGCGGAAGTCTTCCTGGGAAAGAACCCAGCCCTGTTTCCCTTTAACTTCCACCAGACCGTGTGTCTCATGGACAAGGTGGTGTCGTCCTGCCAACCCTGGCTCGGAACCTGTCTGGGTCCTCCAGCACTGGTGGGGGCCCCTCTGTCCTGCTCCAAGCCCCTCCCTCTGCCTCTAGGGTCCCAGCTGTGAGCCACACAAGAGACCCAGGGTCCTGCCTGGTGCTTCTGGACAGAGAGGAGGTGGAAGACTGGGGAACTGTGACAGGACATGTAAAAGACAGCAGGGGACCCTGGGGAAGGTAGCAAGTCCACCACTCTCTGTCTCAGCTCGAGGCTGGGTCATTAGATAAGGTCCAGAAATAACATCTGAGTGACCGCTGTGTTGGGACTGTGACGTTCTGCTCCCCAAATAGAACTTGACTGTGTGCTGCAGGCATTCCCAGGGCTCTGGGAGAGCAGCAAGTACCTGTTCCTCCCCCTCGGGGTATTGAGAGCCAGGACTCAGCAGAGTGTGGAAACGCTCAGCCCTCAGAGCTGTGGCAGGGTTGTACCACTTGTACGGTGTGACCTCTGCAAGGTCCCCCTGCTCCTCGGCACATTCAAGGTCGCTGTTTTCAACAGTTCATAAGAGGGACAAGTAGTGCTGTGTTTACCCCCCTGAAATTAAGTACAAATTCATAAACTTAGAGGACAGCAGATCAGACTCAAAGAATATCCACAAGGGCTGATCAAAATATATGATGAATGTTTCAATTCTAAAACATGCATCACAGCAAGACACGTTGCTATTAATCACACACACCCCATCATTCTTGCCACTTTCGGAAGCAGTTCTGGAAGTGCCCTCCCACAGGCGCCCTTACAAGATGTGATCAAACGCACAGTGATGTTGCTTCCCGTTGCTGTCCAACAGAGAGAGTCTGGTGAAAATGTTACGGTGTGTGCTCAGCCACCTTATTCACCAGATCTGGCCCTCAGTAACACCTGGTTCCTCCTCAGAGTCAAAAGGACCACGAAAGGTAAACTGTTTGAATTCATTCAGGACATCGAGGCAGCCACAACTAAACTCACTCACCAGAGAGGACTTTCAGAACTGCCCCGGAAAGTGGCCAGAATGATGGGCAAGTGTGTTTGAAATGAGGAGTGCTGGGAGGGCCATTCATGGCAATGTGTCCTTTACTGTAATAGAAAATTTTAATTTAAATATTCATTCATGTTTTGGTAATACTTTGTATGTTTGAGGCCCACAGCAATTCATCCACACATCCCCTCTCCTGGGGCTCAGGGTGTCCCAGGAGGGCAGGGATCGTGTGCAGTGGGCCCCGCTGGAGGCGGCGAAGTCGCAAGGTAGAGGAGACATGCAGCTCGGCTCTCTGCTCCTCACAGTGTGCCGCTCCCCCCAGCCCCACTTCCTTCCACTCCTAGTCCCTCCTCCCGTGGCGCAGAGGGTAGGTAATGACTCTGCTGGCTCCATCACCTGCTGCCTCCTCTACCCTGCCCCCCGTGTTCCTGAACAGGGGTAATCTAAACGACTTGGGTAACTGAGATCAGATCCTCGCTGCTATTAAACATTGACAGCCCCAAACATGGTAAGAGGGCTGGGTTGCAGAGAAACTCCCAGGGCCAGTCCATGGGGAGGCAGGAGGATCACAGCAGCTGGGTTATTAAAAATGAATGGGAAGCAACTCCTGCAAGGGGCTGCCTCTCTTAAAGCAGCCTTCTGCTGGCCTAGGGTGAATTCAGAAGAATCAGCAGGGCTCAGACCCTAAGGAATACAGAAGTCTTGGCTAGTTGTGCCCTCACAGTGTGTTGATTGGGTGGAAAGATCATGGGCTTTAGGTTGGGAAGACTTGAATTTGAGTCTCAAATCTCCCCTGTTATGTGGCTTTAAGCACGGTGAACCTTATTTTATTCATCTGTAAAATTGTCTTGGTTACTTTTCACTCATTGCTGGGACAAAACACTCGACACCCAAAATTAGGAAGGAAAGGTTTATTGGGCTTACAATTTTTGGAGATCTCAGTCCATAATCAGCTGGCTCCAAAAAAGGGGGGCATGGCACAGGGACAACACTTCAAGGCAGCAGTCAGCAAAAGCGACCAGAGTCAAAAAGGGGCAAGAGCAAACCTCTTTTTCTCCCTTATATTGTACATAGGATATCCCCCACCTGGACTACATAGTGAGACACTGTCTCAAAATACAGGAAAAGAATGAAAATATTATGTAGAAGTCATCTAGTACAGTGTTCAGCCTATTAGAAATGAGTACTTAGCCAGGTATGGTAGTATACACCTGTAATCCCATCACACGGGAGGCTGAGGCAGGAGAGTACCTTGAGGCCAGCTGGGCTCCATAGTGACTTCAAGCCCAGCCCTGGTTACTTAGAGGTTACAGTTGAGCCAGGTGCCTAGGCAATTTAGACTCCATTTCAATATTAAAACATAGGAAAGGCCAGGGATGTAACTCAGCACTCCTGGGTTCAATCCTTAGTACTGAAAGAAAAAATCATATTGCAGCACTCCTTCTGGAAGGAGATGGGCTTTTCTTTTTTC
Source organism: Dasyprocta punctata (assembly GCA_004363535.1). Classification (NCBI taxonomy): domain Eukaryota; kingdom Metazoa; phylum Chordata; class Mammalia; order Rodentia; family Dasyproctidae; genus Dasyprocta; species Dasyprocta punctata. The sequence goes on from RJWM01002641.1 coordinate 75,131, forward strand.
CATCTCGTCAGGGAGCCCTCTGTCCTGGAGGGATTAGTGGGGTCATTTCCCTGCCCTTCCCCCAAGCCTTCCTGAGACCTGGCCTCTTTCCCCATATGCCTGCCGTCTCCCCTCTCAGGCCTCATGGGTTTTCTCACATCAGCCCAGCATTCAGTATGGGCCAGTTGCTTAGAAAATGTTGAACTAAATTGCAAAAGACCATTAAAAGGATGTCTAAAAAGCCAACCAGCTGAAGTGATGGAAGATGGAAGTGACAGAAGATGGAAGGAATTCAGGCCATTTGGTTAGAGATCATCATAGGCTGTCCAGGCTTACGAGGACCTCCAGTATGGTGAGTCCAGCATCTGTACTGTGACACCAAAAGTCAGAACCAGGGAATTCCTGAGTTTCCTAGCTTCTGATACCATGCTGGAGAGCCTAGGCTGGGGACAACAGGCTGTCCCCCTGCCCTGTGAGCAGGGCAGGATCATGTCCCCTAGCACGTACCTAAAGGGGCCACATGACTTACCCCAAGCCCACTATAAAGGTTTATGTCTAGATGTCCCCCCAAAGCTTCAGGTAGTCAGAGGGCTTTTTTAGAGATGGCTGGATCTAAAATGTGTGATGCTGGGATTAAGGGTGTGTATGACCAGTAAATCAGAGCTCTGATGATTTGGCAGAGTTCTGGCTGGGATTAAGTGTGAGTGCTACACCCGCCCGAGGGCAGGTAGCCTACATACAATACAAGGGACACAAAGAGTCTTGTCTCCCCCCTTGCTGTTTTGCTGTCTTCCACAGATATGAACTATTTCCCCTCTGCCATGTGCCACTCTGCCTTGGAGCCCGCTGACGATGGACTGAAACCTCTACAAACTGTGAGCTGAATAAACCTTTCCTTCCTTAACTTTGGGTGTCAGGTATTTTGTCTCAGCAATGAGAGAAAAGTAACTAAGATACCCACAGACTCAGCACAGAAAGCACCTGGGCCCGGGCAGCTCTTGTGACATCCAGGCCAGCACTGCTGTCCTTGGGCACCTTGATTGTCCTGTTCGCAGATGGGATGAGTCATATATTTGACTCTTTAAGTTTTGGTTCCAGCAATAATGTTGCACACGTCCCTGACACTGGGAGGTCAAGGATTAAGTGGGAGTGTTAGAGGAGTGAAAGAGGATGAGCCAACTCTGACACTGCCAGCTCTTTCCTTGCATAGTATCTGCCCTAAATAACCCACTGACTCAACCTATTACTAAGTTGCCTTGTTGTGAAGCACCCGAAGCTCCTCCCCTGGGACCATCATTCAGTTTCCTCAACAGAGTGGCTCAGAGCAAAGATGGGTAAAATCATCCTCACCCCAACAGCCTCCTAGGAGGAATCAGAAGGTGTGAGATCCAGGTTTCTGGTGGCTTCTCTGATAATGTCTTTAACCAACTCATGGGATCACTGGGGAAACTAAGCAACATAATAAATGTGAAAGTTCTAGATCATCAACATCATTATTGTAAGGGAAGTGAATCAGTCAAGCAGGGACACCTTGGCCAACCAGGTTTCTCCCAGTGAAAAAGTTCTCAAACCTTCTATGTCCCAGTGCCCAGGAATGGCTCTCATCACCCTACTGCTGCTGGCAAAGCACTAGTGTAGTCTTCATCATTCATGTGAAGATACTGAGAATTCCCCTCTTGCAGAGCTGGAGTTCAGAAGCCAGAAGAAATATATGTAATACATATATAATGCATATATAATATATGCACATATCATATATGCATGGGCCTAACGCAAAGGTGTCAGAATCAAAGACCTTCATTTCAGGATGGTAGAGAAATAGAGCAGAAGGTCTTTTGGATAAAGTCCCTTCCTTTGATAACACTACTTTTATGGAGTCCTCAGTATTTTATGCCTATTACCTCGTTATTTGAAAGCAATCTTTTGGACGAGGAAAGAGGCACAGATAACAAGTTAGTTCACCCTGGGATTTGAAACCGAGTTGTGTGACCCCACAGCCTGTGCCACACAGGTCAGGCTGTATCACGAGGTGACCACAAGTGTTCTAGATGAAGAGGAACTCTTGCTACAATGGTCAAGCCCAAGAAAATGTCTCTGGACCTTTGGAGGGAGACCTAGAACCCCTTCTCCATCCTGATACCTGGTCTGTTTGATAAGCCAGGAATAAGCTACCCCATGCCCTTCCGTGGCAGCAGGCCACTTTCTGGCCCAGGGTTTTTGACCTTAGAGGCTCCCTATCCCAGCAGTATGGGGGCCACCAAGGGCAGACTGGCAGCCCTTTCAGACCAGAAGTGTTGAGTGGGTGGTTTTCTCTCTCCCAGGCCTCTAAGAGGACAGAGAGGGCTGCAAGAGACAGGCTGGTGAGAACCGAGAGCTGGGACCTTTACAACTGTTCCCCTCCAGCCCCCAGCCCCCAATCATTCCCTAAAAGCCTCCCCAGGGCTTGGCCCTGCCTGGCTCTCTGGGCTCCTCCTGCAGGCAGCTGCTTTTCTGTGTTCATTATCAGATTCCAGTGAAGCCAAAATTAGCTTGATTCACAAGAAGGAAAAGAACACACCCCTCTATCCCCAGACATTGATTTGTCTACTCAGTCCTGTGTGTTTTGCCCCAAGGAGCCAGTCAGCTGTGTGTCTTCTCTTGGGGCTCTTAGGACTGTTTGTCCCCTGGCCCCAGAGCAGTCCTGGAGGAACAGCTTTTATATTGTAGGACAAGGGATGGGGTAAAGCAGATAAGAAAGGCCACAGAGCATGAGAAACTCTCAAGGATGTTTTCCAACACATCCCCACCAACAGGTGCAAGCTGAATGAGGCCAGGGTGGGCGGGCGCAACTGCCCACAGAGGCCTTTATTTGGATTTTTAGGAAAGCAGGGCCACTTGCAGAGATAGCAGCTGGTGGGGACCCAAGGCCTGGAAGGGTGAGAGCAGAAATACTGGGTGTGTACGTGGTGAGGCCACTTACAACGTGTCTTGTGACCACATTTTCTTTGGATCACGGTTTGCCACTGTTATTTTTCAGATGAAAGACCCAAGGCTGAGATGTGTTGAGTGGCTGGCAGGGAACTCAGTTCCTTCTGTTCGGCTGCACCTGGCCTGGGGAAGCTGTGTAAATTCTTGCTTGGAAAGGTCAGCCCTTGGGGATCTGAATTTCTGCCGAGGCCGTTTCCTCCTGCCCCAGTGTAAGCCCACTCCTCCCCCACCCAGAGAAGACAAGTTACAGTGGTAAAAAGTATGTATGCCAGGGGCCACCTGATGAGAGCTGGTGCTGGAGGGCAGCCAGAGCAGCTGGAGTAGCCAGGGGCGCACAGGGCTGAGATGCCGCAGGTCACCCCCCTGGAGGACGGGCGTGGCTACGGCAAGCAGACTCTCCCCATAGGAAGGAGGTGTGGGCCCAAAGGCCACCAAGATGCTATTCCTCCATGCCAGGGCGGCAGGGTCCCCGCCTGAGGGCCACCTGCTTGTCAAGGTCTTTAGTCATAGGGAGTAAGGATGATGCAAGGTGCTTTATTTTTAAGCCAATTAAGGAGAGGTCAGCTGTTTTCGGTTTCAAGGGGAAATGGGCTGCCCTGGGGTGGGGGAGGGTGGAGGGAGGGTGTGGCCAATGCTCTAGCATGGAGGAAGTAGAATTTGTTACTCAACAACTTCCCTTCTAGGCCGAAAGCTTGCTTTCTTCCCAGGAAAAGTAGTGGGGCTTTTTGTGGAAGATCTCAGAGGTTTCTCAATTCCAGGAAGCCTGAGGTGACTGAGGCTCTAAAAGGCTCATCCCTCAGGGAAAGGCAAAGCTGGTATACTGCACCTATTTTACGCTTTGCTACCAGGTCAGGCTGGAGCCAGGATGGAGGTGGAAGGCAGGTGCGACGGCACACACCTGTAATGCCAACTACTCAGGAGCCTGAGGCAGTAGGATCACAAGTTCAAGGCCAGCCCGGGAAACTTAGCAAGACCCTCTTCTCAAAAACTAAAAAGGCCTGGGGATGTAGTTCAGTGGTGGAGCACACCTGGGTTCTATTCCCCATTTTGGGGTGATAGGGGATTGAGAAGGAGTGACAGAGGCAATGAGGAACAAGAGGGACCTAAAAGATAGGTGAAAGGCAAGGAACCCCCAGAGGCAAACTTGGAGCCACTGCAGATTCCGACTTGCTCTGCGTGTGGTGACCTGGAGAGGAATTCTATGCTGACTGCTATCGCTGCTAACAATAATAACAGTTATTATTTACTAAGTGTCCACTCTGTGTGCCAGGTACTAAATACGGTGGGAGGAATGCACCTAGGTGCCAAGTGCTTTACAGGAATGACCTCTTTTACTTCTCAAAAGAACCAGTAAGACTAATATTTTCATTTCTGTTTTTCAAACAAGAAAATCGAGATTCAGCGAGGTTAGAAAGTCAGCCAAGATCTTACAGGAAGTGGCAGAGCTAAAGTGCCCTCTGACTCCAAAGCGCAGTTGTAGCCACTACTCAGGGACACGGACAGTATCACACTGTTTATTCTTCAACATCTTTGGCATCATCCAGCTCCCAGGAGCTTGGCTCCTGAGGAAGGTGGGCCTCCCAAGCCAGGGTGGGCCCTCTCCATCCGCCTCTTCAATGCCCACCTTTAACACCATTTTACCTGAGCCTAAGCCTCCGAGATGGTGTCTACAGCCACATAAACTTGCCCTTGTTCCCTGCCACAAAGGGCCCCATGTCCCCGCTGCCCCAGCTCCCAGTGTAACCCTGTGCCCAGACCTGTCTCTACACAGTGCTGTACTTGGCAGGGCCTGTGCTCAGGAAGCTGAAAGAGGAAGTGGTCTGAGACAGAGGAGGGTGGGTGGGGAAGCACTGCGGGGGTGAAGGGACGGTTTGGGAGGCCTGGGACTTTCCCCCAGCCCCTCCTTCAGACAGTCCGCCAAGTTCCCAATCCGTCCCAGGCTGAGAGCCTCTTTTCATCTCTCCTAGGAGTCTCAGGCCCTCTCTCCCTTCACTACAGGATCCTTTTATCTCCACGCACTGCTCCAATCACCACTGTGCCCTCTGTGCCTGGGCCCATGCACTCGGGAGGGGCCTTGGAGGGCAGCGCCACCGGGAGGGCGTCACCTGTGCCCAGGGGCTCTACAATCGACCCCACACACACACACACCCCACCTCCTTTTCTTGCTTCAGTTTCTCTTCCTTTTCTGTATCCTGGCCTCTGCCTGACCAGACGCCTCCACAAATGCTTCTTTTTTCAGGCTTCTCCTTCCTCAGCCTCTAAGTCAGACCTTTACATTTGACTTGGCTGGGGAGGTGACTTGGTTTGTGGGAAGCTGGAGCCTTCACAGCAGTGTTTGTCCTGTGACTTTGGGGGTGGGGTCTCCGGAAGCTCAGATACCAGCTGGGTTTCTGTTTGTTTCAAGAAGAAAAAAACTCACCAGGGTATGGTGGCACACACCAGTAACCCCAGTACTCAAGGAAGCCGAGGTTGGAGATTGCTGAGCGCTAGCCCAGCCTGGGCTGCGTAGTGAGACCCTATCTCAATTAATGGAAAAGAGTGAGTTTCAATAGGAGATGTGATGGTTTTTAAACACCCCAGGGTAAAATCCCTGGGCTCCAGAGTAAACACACAACACACCACCTACCAGGGCTGTCCCTGAACTACACATCTTTAGCCTGGAGTGGTGACCCACATCTGTAATCCTAGCACTGTGGGAAGGTGAGGCTGGAGGACTGGGTTCGATCCTTAATGCAGAAACAAAACAAAAACAAAAACAAAAGCACCTTGCCACCTGGAGACCAAACGCGCAGACAGCAAACACACTCCGACAAGATCCCCAATAACCCAAATCCCTGTGCCCACCCCAGGACAGGATGCGCAGGCTGAAGCGCAAAGACGCCCCGCAGGCAGTAGCCCTCCGTCGCCCCTGTCTCCCTCCCTCCCTCCCTCCCATCCTTGTCCCGCGCGCGTCACTTGTTTTCGAGCCGCGCCTGCCGCGCCTCCCGCTGGCGGCTGACGTGGACCTCGGCGTCACGCCCGGCCCCCGCCAGGAAGCGATGTCCTTATATGGGCGCAGGGCGCGCGCGACGTGCTGGACCGGGTCTGCGGGCTCTCCCAAACGGAGCCCGGGCGGGTGGGACAGAGGGGAGCCCTCTCGTGAGCTTGGGGGTGTGCGCTTCGCAGGCCGCCTCTCCCCGTGGGCTTCTCGGAGACGTCAGAGCTGGGCTGAAGTGGCCATTCTGAGCGAGTGCTCGGGTGCCCGAGGTCCAAGGACAGAAGCCTGGGATGCAGGGCCCCAGGCCAGCTCTGCCGTGTGGCCCTAAAACAGATTCATCCTCCCTTGGGCCAGCTTCCGTCTCCATGAAATACGGCGGCCGGCGAGAGCTGCGTCCCACCCTGCGTAGCTGCGAGGAGGGTCTCGGAGGGTCTCGCTTGCGCGCTGGTGTGAAACAGCTTCCGGGGCGGCAGTGCTGCTCACTTTCCCGGGGTCACTGGGTGCCGCTCTGTTAGAGGCCTCGCCCAGCTGCTCTGGGAACGAATGCCTTTTGACCCTGTTGAAAAGCTGAAGCTTTGTCAGCAGTGTCATCTGCTGCTAGCCTCCTTGGCTCCCAGGCTGTTTGTTTTGGCTCTGCTAGTAAGCAAGCTTGTGATCCAGCTTGAGATCACCCTCCAGGTAAACTAGGACCAGGGCCAGGATGACCTCCTGGGACAGTCCCAGACACCTGCAGGACAGGACCTCCCTCCTAAATCCAGCTCAGCCTCCTGGGTTCCAGCCCCAACAAGCTATTTCCTGCTGAATAGCAGCAGCCTCCTGCACTAAGCAGAGACTGTTGGCACAACGTTCCTCCACCCCTCCGTCTCTGTCTGCGGGCAGCTTTGTGTCTGCACCTTCTGTGTGGATGCTTCTCCTTCCTGGAAAACTCAGGAGTGTCCTGAGGGCAGGACCCATCTCTCCCAAATCAGACTAAAGTACCCTCAGCCTCCCCCTCGGAGGGTGAGGACCAAGTTTCCTTCCTTCCTTCGATGTTTGAGAACAAGGAGGACAAAGGGTGTCCAGATCCCAAGGCTGAGTGATTGAGTTATGGCCCACGTATAAATAGCAGTGAGTCACAGAGCCTGCCAGCCAAGGCTGGTCTCTCCAGGTTCCTTCCCTCTTTTGCCTCCCTAGCTGTCTGACTTCAGGAAACCCCACAGAGCCCCCAACCAGGGCGAATCTGCTGAGCTGCCAGGGAGCAGGCGGCACAGCCAGCAGGCAGGCCCCTCCCTTTGGAGGTGTTGTCCTCATTAAGGGAAGAGCACCTGAGGATGTTGCCTGATTCCCTGTGCCAGAGGCTGAACCCTGTGTAAGCTGAGGGCAGCTGCTCTTCAGGTGCTGGGCGACACTGCTCAGTGTTTCCTTCTAAGACAACAGGAGATCCCATGCTCTTCCTCGGAATACTCGGTCCTTTGGGTGTGGGGACAGAGGCTGGGAAGACTTTCCCCCTCCTCACTGTCCCTGGTGTCCAGCTCCAGTTTTACCCAAGTGAATTTAGGTTCAGGAGTGTCTTGCTGGTCTCCAGGGCCCTTGTCGTTGTGAGTGGCAGCCTTAGCCCCTTTCCTTATTTCTGTGCGTGATCACCTTACAAGGTCTTGTGGGCATGGGGTCCAAACCTTCATAACTGAAGGTTTGGGTCTACAGCAAGAGTACAGAAGCAGGGAAGGGCGCTTGGAAGCGGGGCTTTGGGCACTTGTGTTCTTCTTGTTGTTGGTAATGGGGATTGAACTCACGACCTTGCGCTTGCCAGGCAGGTGCTTGTACCACTGAGCTAAATGCCCAGTTCCCTGCACTTGTGTTCTTAAATCTCTCGATATCCCCTCTAACACTGGCTCCTGCGCCCATAGCACCCCACCTGATGCCAGGTTCCTATGCTACAAGCCCGCAGGTGCTCTTTCCTCTTAGGAGCAAAAATAGGAATTTCTATTGTTTTCTTCTGCAGAGTAACCCAACCCTTTCTAACCCTCGCCCACACCTTGGAGCCTCCTTTGGTTTCTCATGAGGTGGGCCCAAAGCTTCTGTGTAGATGGGGTTCATAGGCAAAGAGCCCCTGCTCCTAAGCCAGGCAACCTAGGTCTCCCTAGACTTGTACAGTGCTGGTTCACATAAGGATGCCCCCTCATGATAGATTACCTCATTCAGAAGCTGAGAGGCAAGGAAGTGTAGCTTTTCTTTCTTTCTTTTTTACTTTTTTTGCGGCACTGGGGATCAAACTCACAGCCTCGCACCTGCCAGGGCAGGCGCTTAAGCCACTGAGCCAAACTCCCAGCCCTGGTTTTTTGAGGCAGGGTCGCACTATGTAGCTTAGGCTGGCCTTGTGCTCACGTTGTAGCCCAAGCCGGCCTCAAACTCACAACGCTCCACCTTCCTCAGCCTCCTGAGTGCTGGGATTAAAGGCGTGCACCACCATGTCTGGCTAAGTGTAGCTTTTCTGGGAACTGGCCCATTCCCGCTAAGATCACTATTCAGCTCCAAATTTGGGGGCTTATAACATTCCCATTTCCATCTACCTCCCAAGCTTTGACCGGGCTCTACTCAGATCCCATGAGCTTTTCATGCTGTGGTTGAGGGCCTGGAGCCCCTGACTGCTCTGCCTCTGCTGAGCTCGACCCCTGACTTGGGGTCAAGGGAGTTCTCCAGCCGAGAGGCAGGGAAGGAAACCCTGAGCCACAGAGAGAGAGGGAGGTGGAGTAGGAGAGGGAGAGGACAGGGAGGGGAAGAGGGGGAGGGGAGGGAGGAGAGAGAAATGAGGAGATGAGGTGCTCATTATCTTCTTTGTAGCATTGTGTGCGCTCTTAGAGATTTAAGCCCAAGTGAGGACGGTACTAAGTGCCAGCTGAAAAGAACTTCAGATTCCTTGGCTCCAATATTCCAGCATAGGGATTCACACCAAAAATTCCTCCTTGAGGAACATGTGGATGTGTGTAGGGGAAAGTACTTTATCAGGCTTGCTTAAGTGCTTTCTAATATTTCACAATAAAAACCATATAATATGTATATTTCTGTTTTTACTGTGGTTTCCCAGAAGCTCAACAAAAAATTTAGAGTCTAAATCAAATGAATTAGTGAATATGTATCTTTCTCTCTCCTTTTGTACCTAGTTTAGTATAAATATATGTGTGTATATATATATATTTTAGACAGAATCTCAATATATAGTTCAGGACTAGCCTTGAACTCACTATGTAGCTGAGGCTGGCCTCAAACTCAATGATCCTCTTGCCTCAGTCTCCCAAGTGGTAGGGTTACAGGTTACCCTGCCCAGCTGTGGTTTAATATTTCAAGTTACCTCGAATTCTTGGAAGTTAAGCAAAGTATAAATCATGAGCACTACTAGTTAGAAAGTTCTGACCACTGCCATGTACTGGACATTGTTTCTGTTGTTGTGTTCAGTAGTAGATATTTAATCTAGGCCCTTCACACTGAGCTGTATTCCTAGTCCTTTTTTTATTTTTGTATCTTGAGACAGCACCTTCTAAGTTGCTAAATTGCCCAGGCTGGACTTGAGCCTGTGATGCCCTTGCCTCAGCTTCCCAAAATGCTGGGTTTATACCACCATTGTGCCCAATAGTGGGTGCACAACTGTATCTGGCTTGCCAGACACTATTTTAAGAACTGTAACCTCATTTAATCCTCCATCAACTCTGGGAGGTAAGAATGACTACTAACATCCTTTAACAGATAACCACACTAAGGGTTTTAGTGAATTGCCTAAGACAGTGAGTACAGCCAGGACTTGAACCTGGGCAGGTTGACTCCAAGGACCTGGTCTAACCATCACACGGAAGTAAATTACGAGTCAGTTCATCAGCTTCACTATGAGCCAGCAGGGCCAGTGATCAACAGAACAAGCCTAATGCAACAAGCAGCTCAGACCACCCATTCTTAACCTGAAGACCTGCCACCACCAGCAGCCTGTTCCTTGAGGAGGTGGTGAGCACAGTAGGATTCAGAGCCCTTTCCCCACCATATTACCCTTGCCCTGGTCTTTTGCATGTGGTGCTAGGCATGGAACCCAGGGCCTTGCATGTGCTAAGCACACACACTTCCACTGAGCTACATCCCAGCCTCATCCTGGCCCCTTACACAGATTTTTCTGACATGCCCATCAGCTGACCTGTGCTTTATTTTCCTTCAGTATAGGAAGGATAATATTTTGTCTCCATCACTTGCACAGAGACAGTTAAACCAAATTCACTAAAGTTCCCCTGAGTGCCTATCATAAGCTTGAGCCCAAGGTAAAAGCTGGGCACCAAAGAGCAAAAGTTTAACCTGCTCTCTGCTTCCAGGAAGCACAATCTCAGCTCTACAGAATGGACCATAACTTCAGGAAAAGAGAAAGTGACTCATTCCAATGCAGAGCTGACCTGGTAGTGAATCCTCACACTGTAACATGGAGGCCAAATCTTGAAGGGTCAGTAGCATTTTGGTACACAGAAGTGACCAGGATTCTGTGCAGAACAAGTATTGTGAATAAAGGTGCACTGGTGTCAAAGTGCACTGGGAGTTGAATGAGCATCTTATTTGGGCCAAATGATAAAGATCTTAAAGCCAAACTAACAACTGAACTTGTACGTGTAGGCAGCCTGCAGAGGTTTCTAAGCAGGTGAGAGGCAGGGAAGATCTGTGGCTTAGGAGTTCTGACAGCAGCATCTGGACCTTGGAGGAACACCGAAGGGGACACTGCAGGCGGAGAGACCCTGAAAGCTCTACCAGCCAGTGGCCTCAGGGCAGGGGATGAGTAGAAGATATTCCTGAAGGATGATTGGCAGGACTGAGTACCTACCTGGATATGAGGCACTGGCTCAGGAAGTAGGTCTCCAGGTATCTGTCACCTTATCAGGAGAGTTCTGTCTCCATGGCCGGTGATCACATTTTCTACTGTGACCCAAGGAACCATCAGTGTAGACAATAGATGACAGATTAAGGAAGAGCCAGCCTAGATCTTCTGGTCCAACACTCTCTTGTTACAAATAAGCAAACTGAGGCTGGAGGAGGCGACTCCCAGTCCAGCCATCTCTGCACTTCCCCAGGCTCCATCGTCTGACCCACATGGATCAAATGTTTGACTTCCCCTGGACCTGAGCCATGGTCCATGGTGCAGTAAAGGAATACCTTGGACCAGAGCCAGGAGACCAGAGGTGGGAAGGTGAAGCACCCTTCTTTTTCTTTTCTTCAGTTTTGTTTTGTTTTCCAGTACTAGAGATTGAATCCAGTGCCTTCTACTGAGCTACAACCCTTTTAAATGTTTTACTCTGAAGCAGTGTCTTACTGAATCCCCGAGTTGCCTAGGCAGGCCTCAAACTTGTGGCCGAACTTCTTTCCTCAGCCTGCCAGAGTGCTGGTGTTACAGGGATGTGCCACTATACCCGGCAGCACCCCTTCTTCAGAGTCTTCCTGTGTCCCCTTTTCTGATTCTATTTCCTCCACACTTCAGCCCCTGTGCCCCTGCCCCCAGTCTCAGGCCTCGGGCTATCACAGTTGCTTAGGCCAGACACTCAGCCCCAGGAGGCCCTGCCCACAGCATCTGGGAAGCCCGACTGGTAAGGTTGCAGGGCCTCCTCTCTTGTTTTCTGTCTGGGGATGAAGTGGGTTTATCTCAGGCCCCTGGGAGTGATGACGAGGAGGTTTACAACGTGTCTGTCCTCTCAGTTTAGAAAGAGGCAATAAATTTAGCTTCAGATCTGCTGCTGTGCCCAAGTCCATGTGTTCTCCTGTTGCGTTTCCGGCACTTTCGGTCACACCTTCTGGTACTGCTGGAAAAGGCCCACAGGGTGAAGGTGTGGGAGGTCACATTCTTGGAGGAGGGCTCTAGGATAACAAACTTTTAGCAGATAGTTTTCATTCCTTTTGTTTCTATGTACACCCAGGAGTCACACAAACAAAAACACTGCTGGGGACCTTTCCAGCCAAATACTGGTCTGGCCATCTGTCCCCTCTCCTGCTCCCCCAGTTCCTGCTTCCTCTCTTATTCTCACTGTCTCCCCTGCTGGTCCTTCAGCCACCCTTCCTGCCTTTGCCCTTCCCTACACAGGGCTAGGCCAGCAGAGGAGAATAAAGCCACAACATCCCTGCACCCATGGACACAGTGGGCTGGGGGAACGCGTTGGCTGAAAGCAGCCCAGAGGAGCAGATGCCTTCCTCACGGGAGTCTGTGTCACTCAGCCCCCACTACACAAGGGAGGAACTCAAGACATTCGCCAGCCCCTCTCTCAGGTGGCAGAGGAAGCTGCAGGAGCTGATGAGGTGAAGCACGGTGGGGAGGGGACCAGGGCTGGGTGGGGGAGCACAGTCCAGCCTGGGTCCAGGACCCCTCGAGGCTCTGTAGCTCCAAAATAAAAGGTTACTCCATGAGCAAAAGGGGCCGTTCCTGGGGATTTTCTGTCCTTGCCCCATCCAACAGTCTAGGGCTCACATCTCAGCTACTGGCTCTTTCCTGCGTCCCTGGGCTTAGGTTTCCTCTCTGAGGCTGAGTCAGGAGTGAACCCCTGTCCTCCTGCACATGCTGCTCCCTATCCCCTGGTGGATGGGATGTGCACATTCCATACTGCAGTGCATGCCCATGCCCTCCCTGCCTAGCCCGGTCATTGAGCCCACTGTGAGCTAGAAAAGTCCCCATGCCCTCAGCCCCTCCAAGCACTTCTTCAAGTCTGGGCACTCCCTGAAACTGGTTGTCCCTGAGGGTCTCTCCAGTGCCCCACCCCACATTTCTGGGTTTAAGTGGCAAGACTGACTCCTCCTCGCTCTGCAGAGACCTCCCTTACCCCCAGCTTGGGCCGCCCATCACTCCTCAATGACCTAAGACCTGGCCCCATGAGGCTCACGAGCTTTCTCTCTACCCCAAAATCCTGCTACCACCTGAGGACTCATCAATATGCATATGAGCAACTGAATTGATTCTAACCCCTGGGGTCTCCATCCCAAACCCCACAGCCCCAGGAGCCTGTCTCCTGCACTCAGCCTACAACACCCGCCCCTAGGTGGATGCTCTGAATGCTGGGAAAATCGATTCCCAAGTCCACACTGAACCCCCCAAGCCTGAGATGTGGGGTGCCCAATAGATACTCCTTGACTAAGGGAATGCACGAGTGTGCAGATGAATGATGCCAGCATCACAAGATGGGCGTCTGACATCATGGAAAGAGCGCTAGCCTGGGTGAGAGACCGAAGTTTGAGTCCTAGCCCGGCCACTGAGCAGCTGTGTGAACTTGGGCATCATTTCTCATTTTGTGGCCTTCTTGTCTTCATCTTAAAAGGTAAAAGTTTTGCGTCGATGATTTCTGAAAACTCTCTTTCCAGAAGTCTGCAATAGTAAGAGCTATGGTTTATTGAGCATCTATATATTTAGGTACTATGCTAGGTATCTACCCAATGTGTTATCCCATTGTAGGGATGAGAAAATTGAGGAGATGAGAGATTTGTCCTGTCATAAAGATAACAGCAGACTCAGGATTAGGGTACAAGTTGGCCAGCTTCATGAATATGTCTAAATGAGTCTCGTGTCTAGAAATCAAAGAAGTGTCAGGTTTGGAAGGACTAAGTCTATGTTCAGAAGTCTAGCTGGACACACTCACCTGTCCCATCGTTTGGACAACAAGGATGCTTCTGCTAATCAGATCCAAGGACAGCTAAGGGTCAGGAGCTGCACCAAGGAAGCTGATCATGGGGTCACTGTGGGGAGCTAAGGGGAGTGGAGCAGCCCATGGTGCCCAAGCGGACACATCAGATGCTTCCAAGCCCCCGAGACCAGGTGTGCTGAATGGCCCAGGCCCTCAGACAGACGCAGACGTCTGGATCTCACCTCAAAGGATAACATTAGAATCCCTGGGGAGCCACTGCTTGACCTAAATTTTATCAACCTCCCAGGTGATTTGCATTTTTGTCCTAAGAATGATGCTTGGGACTTGAATGACACAGGAGAGATTTTTAATTAGTGCTACAGACAATAGGAGCCATTGAAAGCTTTTGAAGCAGAAAAAGAAGAGCAATGCTTTTGATGGGAAGAAAGAAACAAGAAGCAAGGGAAAAGGGAGATGGAAATACCAGAAAATGATTTCAAAGATACCCAGTTCTCATATAGAAAGCATAAAAAACATCTGGGAGTTCAATAGTGAGACTGGGGTTAGGGGTTGGGATGCGGTTCAGAGGTGGAGCCCTTGCCTACCCTGGCATGCACAAGGCCAGGCTTCTGTCCCCAGTACCACGCTAATGTACACAAACTCATGCATGCATGCACGCAGAAAGCATAAAACTGGGTGAGAGGTGATGGTTTGGGATTTAGTCTCTATTGGGAGATTCAAATAGCTCCAGGGTCAAGACAGATAATTTAAATGAGGATTTAATGTACTATAACTACTACTACTACTAATTAATAATAATAATTTCAGCTACATCCATAATAAATGGCAGCTACTCTGTGGCCTCAGTGGGTAGGCACTAGAGAATGAGGGACCTTGGAGACCTGGAGGACACTCGCTCTGTCTTAGGGACCATCATTGCCAGACAGGAGCATGGGACACATGTCAACAGGTATCCTTTTTTTTTCTTTTTGCTTCTGTCACATTTATTAAATGCATCTTGAAGTATTTGATCCTTGGTTGAATGAAGAAGATACACACAGTGGTTGGAGGGGAGTTGTTATCTTCAGAAATCTTTTTATAAATTGCTTTACTTGAGAAATTCTTTTCAGGATTTATTCAGGTTTTCTTTCTTTCTTTCCTTTTTTTTTTTTTTTGCGACACCGAGGATTGAACTCACAGCCTTGCACCTGCCAGACAGGCGCTTAAGCCACTGAACCAAACTCCTGGCCCTAGTTTTTTTGAGGCAGGGTCGCACTATGTAGCTCAGGCCAGATTTGGGTTCATGTTGTAGCCCAAGCCGGCCTCAAACTCACAACGCTCCTCCTACCTCAGCCTCCCAAGTGCTGGGATTAAAGGCGTGTGCCACCACGCCTGGCTTATCCAGGTTTTCAAGAAACTGAGTACTTTCACATAAGATGCTAGGCTGGTCTTACAATCTCTGGTTCTGTGTTTGATATCAGATTCAGTTTCATTCTCCTCTTTTTTGTTTTCATTAGTGGAAAAGACATTCAATTCACAGTAAGTGGAGCTGTTTTAGGAAGAACACTCAAAGGGCTCTTCAGTAAATGACTGATTCCTTTGCTAACATTGATATCCAGCCGTGGAAAACAGTACTGCAGCATAATCTCCCACTCCAGTCAGGGCCCACATTTGTCATTGTTGATATTCTGATAAAAGGGTGAATTTTTTCACTTAGAAGAACTTTCTTTTTAAGAAAAGGTGATCCTGGCCACCCTTTACAAGACTCGAAATACTCAATTATTCTAAAATATACTGCAGAGGATGATTTTTAACTGATTTGTCACAGACCCAATCTCAACAGATATTTTGAGTTTTAGAGAAAAATGTTAGCTGGGCATGGGGGATCACAAGTTCAAGGCCAGCCTGGGCAACATAGTGAGTCTCTGTCCAAAAATGAAATAAAAATGACGCTGAGTGATAGGTTGCTAGCTTAGCATATGCAAAGCCCAGGATTCAATCACCAGCACTATAAACCCAAAACCAAACCAAAAAAAGAAATTATTAATTTGACGCATCCTGAGGATTGAATGTTGGTGACTTAGTTTTGAAATGCTTAAGCATGCTGCAGACCAAATAACATATGCCCATGGTGAGCTCTGCCTGGCAGGTTCCAACGTGACTTCTGAGCCTCACAGATGAAACTTGGGAGGAGTTGAGCAAACAAAAGAAACCCAGGGGCTGCACCATGCAAAATCCTGCGCCTTGGAAGCCCTCATGCTGGCCCAGAGCTTATGAGGTTCCATGCTGGTGATGGCAGCTGAAACAAGCACCACTGTGGCTACTTTCGCCCAGCACTTGAAAATCACCAGGCACTGGCTGCGGTCCTGACACTGCCCAGGTCCAGCACAGCCTTGGGGAGGGGCTTGAAGCCCACACTCTGCCACCCTTTGTGGTCATCTTCTTGTTTACTGTCATGCCAATACCCTAGAAGTGTCTGAGTCCCAGGTGGAGCCGGTGCCTGCTTTAACACATCCTAGGAAGATTGCGTGCTGCCTAATTGAAGCACTTTCTATTCATTATTAGTATCTTCTTTCTTTCTCCATTTTCAGAATAAGCAATGAAGTGAGTTACTTTTTAGTTTTTATACTTTTTTTTTTTTTTTTTTTTTTGCAGCACTGGGGTTCGAACTCACAGCTTCGCGCCTGCCAGACAGGCACTTAAGCCACTGAGTCAAACTCCCAGCTCTAGTTTTTTGAGGCAGGGTCACACTATGTAGCTCAGGCCGGCCTTGGGCTCACGTTGTAGCCCAAACTGGCCTGGAACTCACAACGCTCCTCCTATCTCAGCCTCCTGAGTGCTGGGATTAAAGGCGTGTGCCACCACGCCCGGCTAGATTATACGTCCTTCTCCATTCCTCTATAGATTCTTAAAAAAGGTCCTTATGAGCCAGGGAGGCTGAGGCAGGAGGATCACAAGTTTGAGCTCAGCCTGACAACTTAGCAAGACAGTGTCTCGAAATAAAAAATTAAAAACGGGGCTAGGGACGTGGATCAGTGTAAAGAGTTCAATCCTCAGTACTGCCACCACCACCACCACCAAAACAAAAACAAAAACAAAAACAAAAAAACCCTATAGAGTTGAAAATGTGAAACGCAGATTAGAACGCCCTCTGCTTATTTATATTTTCCCCAGCTTTCTTTAGTCCAAATGGGAGCTTTCCCACTCTCCAGCCTAATCATGTTTGCATTTTCTATTTCTGTCCCTCTCTCAGTTTACTTTGGGGTGGAGATAAGAGGTTTAAAGACACATTTCAAGAGCTAATGCCCTCCTTTTCCTGGTGTCTTTGTTAGTAGGTTTCACAGGCCAGGCCTGCATTGTCTGCTGTTTTTCACTCCTATTACTGACTCTCAAAACCTCTCCCAGCCTGGTAGATAGAAGTTTGTGAGAAATGACAGGGAACCTAGAAATAGGTCCTCTTGTAAAGAAGTACAAACATATTCAGTGTATTACAGGCCAAACAGAAAGCGAAGCAGAGCTACCCTGAGAGATGTTTCCCGTCAGCTCTGTGCCGCACAGCAAAGGTTGGCACCAATGAGGTCTGGGAAGAGGGAAGATCGGATGAGCATCTGCAGCAGCCTCACGCAGACATACTCCACCAAAACACACACCACATGACAATGCCCGCACTTTCAGAGCCACGCTCTTCAGCTGACACCATAAGTGCACAGTGACATCCGCAAGCACAGGCCTATATTTCCTCCTACCCACCAACTGCAGCGTGCGTACACATTTTAGTGCATGCACTTACTCAAATATACACACAGCCCTCCTGCCCACACTGATACACACAGACCAACAAAATCACACACCACACGGAGGAGGCGTGTGCTGGTGTCAGCCCCCTGGAAAAGCTCAGCTCAGCCCAGCCTCTGCCTGTAGATGGGCCTCCCTCAGCCTCAGTTCCTATGAACGGTCAGAAAACTGGGAGGTTACCTTGGCAACCATGCCAAGTCCACGCAGGCCCCACAGGCTCTGGGAAAGACAGAAGTCATGTACAAAGATCTGCTGGCTCCAGATGGGGGAGAGGAGAGCAAGGTCTGTGCGATACCCCTTAGACAGGGCTGGCACAGAAGGTCCTGCTTCTGGGTGGGAATGTGGTCTGTTTGGAAGGTTGTGCTCACCCTTGAGTAGACTGCATGGGTAGGACAAGCAAGTGGGCGAGATAAGCAACTAGGGCTGCAGCAGCCAGTGGATCTGGGGTCACACAGCACCAAAGATTCTGGCCAGATGAGGCAGAGACAGAAATCGATCCTCCCACTCCCCTTCCCATTCTTGGAGTCACAGCACAGTATGTCAGCATTTAATGTTTAAAACAGCTCAGGACCCTTGGGGTGGGGTGGAGGGAGAAAGAGAAGAATGAGGACAAGGAGGAGGAGGAGAAAGAGGCCAGAAAAAAAGTTGGAAGGAAGAGAAGGACCACTCGCCTTACACTGATACTCGAACTAGCCTTGCCTATACCAAGGGAAGAGAGACAGCTGGCAACATGCAGAGGAAAAAGGAAGACAGAAATCTTGACTTTCATTGGATCTTCATCCTATCGATTTAAGGGCAATTTCAGGAAATTTCCCAAAAAAACTTGGGACTTATAAATGTATTTGGTCTTAGAAGAAATTGATGCAAAAACTCAAATCATGAGTCGAACAGAATTATGCTGCATAATGACTTGGGAACTTTGAATAGGGCACAAATTAAGCTTCCCCTCTCTAGGTTCGTGTGTAGAAAGAAGAGCAGGTGAGAAAGTAGGGGACCAACCATCTGGTACTTATGAATTATCTCTGCCCTGTACAAAGTGCAGAAATGCAGGTGCAGAGGCTAAGACACGCTGGGTATGGGGGAGCCAGGACGTGCCTCCTGCTCCTGTCCCTGTGTGTGGATGGTGTCCTGTCATTTACTGCATTGTCGTCTGACAGCTCTGTGCACCAGTGTGGGACCTTGGGTCCTGGCAACAGCAGAATGGTAGCCTGTAGACTAATGGAGAAGGGCACTGTATTTGCAGTTAGCAAAGCTGGTCCAGTCTTGGACCAATGAGTCCAAGACTGAGAACTCACTGGGAACTCACTGCATACCCTGGTGAGCGATACAAAACTTCGTGTGAAGACAACTGTGTTTATTAAAAAAAAGTTTCATCAGTTCTGGTTGCAGGACGTGAGGCCCAGAGCACTAGTCAAAGGTACACCTGGGAAGATAAGTGCTCAGCTGTGGGTGCTGAGTGACCCTGCAGAGCTGTCACTGCTGTGACCTTGTTTGCTGACTTCCTTGGTGGTTGACTTTGGTCAGTTCCAGCCTTGCTGATGTCTGGCCTCTGGTTTTATGTACCTCTGAGTTTCTTTTTCCAAGGTCAGCCTGGTTTCCTGTAATCATATACATGTTATTTCCCTGCAATGAACAGAGGTAGCGGTCTCTTCTGGCCTGACCCAGATTTTGGGGAGGAGCTGATGAAAAAGCCATCTGAAAGATACATCTAATGCCAAAACACTAGACTCCTGGGCCATTTTGATTAGCTACACAAAGTGGGAGAGAGTATCTGAAATTGGAATTGTGCTGGAAATGTGGAGCACAGGACAGTAGTAACTGGTTTCCAGGTAATTTGCAAACTGTTAATGGGACAAGATGCCAATCTCTAAAAAGATCACCAGCAAAACTAAAACAGTGTAAGATGAATGGTATTCAGGGCATTTGTTCAGCACTAGGTGAGTGGGTGGCCTGGGGTTCAAGGCAGAAGACCAAGCTGAAACTGTGCCTCCAGACATACAGGACACTAAGGCTGGTACAAGATGCCAGTGAGACATCCAGGAGCTAAGGACATGAGCCATGGGACCATGGGCACGTGCAATAAACACTCCTCAGATGAAAAAGTAGAAATGGCAAAATAAATATATGAAAAAATGTTCAAAGCCTGGGATTTAGTACAGCGGCAAAGTGCCTGCCTGGCAAGCGCAAGGTCCTGAGTTTGATCCCCAGTACCAAAAAAACAGAACAAAACCAAACAAAACAAAACCTGATCTTGAAAAAATGTTCGACATCACTGGTCATTCGAGTGATGCAAATTAAAACAACATTGAGATTCTATCTTATCCCAGAAAGACTGGCTATTATCAAGAAACCAACCAATAACAAGTGTCGGCAGGGCTGGTGTAGGGGGGACCCCTTCTCCACTGATGGTGGCAGTGTAAACTGGTGCAACTACTGTGGAAATCAGTGCAGTGATTCCTCAAAAAATTAGGACTAGAGGTTTCATTCAACCCAGTGATTCCCCTCCTGGATATCTTCCCTAGTGAATTAAAAGCAGTATACCACAGTGATATAAGTGCACCCATGTTTACAGTGGCACAGCTTGTAATAGGTAAATCTTGGAGAAGCCCAAATGCCCATCAACTGATGATTGGCTAAAGAAAATGTGGAGTTTTTTTTTAATGCAATGAAGTACTACTCTGCCATAAAGAAAGACAAGCTTGAGACATTTCTAGCTCAATGGATGCATCTTGAGGCCATATGCTTAAGTGAAATAAATCAGACATACATGTGTAAACCCCACATTGTTTCTCTGGTGTGAGAAATGGAATGCAAATAAGGACCAAAATGTATAATGGGTATTGGGAAATGGGAAGAAAATGTTCATATGGGAAGGGGAACTAGGAAGAGGGGAAGTGAAAAGGAAAGAAGGAATAAGAAAAAAAAAGAGACTAGAAGGAAAAGATGGAAACAAAGCTTCTGGAAATAAGGAGGGGAAGAGGGGCTAAAGGGAGGGAACAGGAATGGGAAAAAAAGAGGAATCAAGATACATCATGTAAGCCGGGTGTGGTGGCGCACGCCTTTAATCCCAGCACTCAGGAGGCTGAGGTAGGAGGACCGTTGTGAGTTCAAGGCCTTCTTGGGCCACAACATGAAAGCAAGGCCGGCCTGAGCTATGTAGTGTGACCCTGTCTCAAAAAACCAGGGCTGGGAGTTTGACTCAGTGGCTTAAGCACCTGTCTGGCAGGTACGAGGTTGTGAGTTCAATCCCCAGTACCACACACACAAAAAAAAGATTTATCATGTACAGGTCCAAATTCCCTACGATGAACATTGTGTATATCTAAAATGTACCGATAAAAACTTTAAAACAACAACAAACTCTGAGAGATCTTAGTCTTGGGCAAAGGAGTCCCAATCTAAATTACTTGACAAAGGCAGGGGCTGTTGCAGAGGACCTGGCAGAAGAAGAGGGAGACAGGGTGCCTGGGGAGGAACGCTCTGCACGGTGGGGAGAGTGTTTTGGGGATGTGGCCAGGCAGATCCTCCGAGGTCACGTAGATGTGAAGAAGCCACCGGTCTGGGGACCAGATCTAAAGAGCAAAGTAGGAGGGGAGGCTGTTAGTGAACCCTCTGAGGTCCTTGGCTGCTGTGGCTGGGACAATGATGGTGCCACTGACAGAAATGGAGGTCAGAAAGGGAGTCGACTCTGGAAAACACACAGGATGCCAGCCAACTCTCTGTTGCTGCGACCAAAATACCTGAGAGAATCACCTCAGCAGAGGAAGAGGAGTTTATTTTGGCTCAGGGTTTTAGAGGCCCAAGTCAGAAACATCACTGTGCAAGGAGGCGGAGAAAAGTTGCACATCTCATGGTGCCTGGGAAGCAAAAAGACAGGAAATGATGGGAGGCTGAGGCAAGAGGATGGCAAGTCTGAGGTTAGCTTGGGCAATTTAAAAAGATCCTGTCTCAAAATAAAAAAGGAAAAGGCCTGGAGGTATAGCTTAGTGGTAAAGCATCTCTGAGTTTAATCCCCAGTACCACCAAAAACAAAAAAATCTGAGAGAAAGAGTAAGGGATCAGATACTGGGCAGAGAGGGAACTAGGGCGGGCGCGGGCAGGCAGAGGAGGCAAAGAAACCCAGGCGTGTTCAAGACGAAATCTGCTTCCAACCTGTGGCCAGAAGCTGGGCGGGTGACTCACAGTGAGATCCAGTCCCGGGGGGAGGGTGGGAGGCTCAGGTTGTAGCTCAACGCAAAGGTCCCGGGTTCAATTCCCCAGTATTGAAACCGCCCCCCCTCCCCGCCCGCAACAAACACAAACAGACAAAAAGCAGAAGCGCGGATCACAAGGAAAACAGGAATTTATAGAGGCCGTGAGGTTGGATGAACAAACACAGACCTAGGTGTGCGGTGGGGGCCAGCGCTGGTTCTGGGGTGCGGGTGAGAAGCCGCCCCTCTAGGCACAGCGGGGAGCCTAGGGCTGCGTTCTCTCCCCAGGAGCCCGCATCGAAAACTCCCTGCACCGGGGAGGGAGGAGGGACACGGAAGGGGGCGGCGGAGCGGAGTGTAGAGTTCAGAGCTGACTGCTTAAAATTTTTGACATTTAAAAGTGGAATCTGGAAAAATAACCCGAGGGGTCAAAGTCTTGCAACATTCCCCTCATCCCTGCACCCAGAAGACAGAGTTGGATGTTTTCAGAACTGCCGAAGAGCAAGAGCAAAACCCGCCGGGGCAGGTGGAAGTGTTGTAGGACTAAACAGTGCATTCCCCACTTTTGAAGGTGCAGTCTGTATAGTTTAAAAAACAAAAGACACCGCAAAGCTGCAACGCGGTGCCAAAGCGTCGGGGTGGGTGGTTCTGACGAGTTGTGACTGGAAAAATGCTGTGGGAGTCAGAGAAGCAGACCGCTAGGGAGAAGCGGCAGCAGCGAACGCTTCCTGGAGAAGGTGGCATTTGGCCCTAGCCCGGATGGAGGGCGAGGCGAGGGCCGTGAAGGTCCGGCACGGAGCGCTCGGCTCGGCTTCCTCCGCCAAGACCTCCCGGCCCCTCCCGCCTCGCGCTTTCCCTGCTCGCCTCCCGGAGCTCAGGAACCCAACGCAGGTTCCCAGCACTGACGTCAGCTGGCGATGACCTCAGCGCCGAGGAGGCGGGGGCGACCACGGCGGGGGCGTGGCGGGCGGCAGTGTCCCCGCCCCCATCCTCTGGCAAGGCCAATGGGCGTCGCCGCCGGCTGCCCCGCCCGGCGAACAGTATGAAAGGCCGCGCCGGGGAAAGCCCGGGCAGAACCCAGGGAGTCAGCCTGGCGAGACGGTCTAATACAGCAGGAACAGTCCGCGGCGGCCCGCTCCCTACCCTGATCCGCTAGCGACATGAGCCACGGGAAGAGAACCGACATGCTCCCGGAGATCGCTGCCGCCGTGGGCTTCCTCTCCAGCCTCCTGAGGACCCGGGGCTGCGTGAGTGAGCAGCGACTTAAGGTTTTCAGTGGGGCGCTCCAGGAAGCACTAACAGGTGAGTGCGCGCCGGACCTGGCGCCGCCGACTCGCTCCTTGCCTGGGGCATCTTCCCTTCTCCTGGGTCTCCTACGCGAGGTGCTCCCGGACTCGGTTGCTGTCCTCTGACTCCTGGGACAGCCGCATTTTCCCATCTCCTGGGCCAGCTCCCCCTCCCCTGTGCTGGGTCAGGTCTCGGTCCTTGGTGGTTCCGATGGAGCGCGTCCCGCTGCTCTTCGAGAGGCGCAGACCCTACCCTGTGTGCATTCCCAAGACCCCGGTTTAGACCCCGGAAGAGGGTGTGCCTGCGGGTCTGAGTGCCGGCTCAAGTTCCTCTCTGGACACTTGAGACCTCGAGACCCTCGCGGGATGCTGCAGGCTTCCCAGCGGTCTGGGATCCGTGTGAGCAACCGAGCCTTCTCAGCCCCTTGGAGGCTCAGCCGTGGTTCTCCCAGTCGGCCAGTTGTCCGCCCCCTCCGAGCTGGAATCCAAGCCCGCTGTGTATTTGTTTGTTCTCTTTGGTCCCTGTCAGCCATCTGCCACCCATTGTGATACAGAAGAGAGCCTGTGGCTAGTAACTATGCACCCTGTGTGTTGGGGAGGTGGGGCGGGTGACAGGGCGCTTGACCAGAGATAAGCGGCAGGCTGGCTGAGGAGAGACCTATCTCCCAGCTGTTCCTAGCGGCTGTCCTGCTGTCTGGGGCAGCGATAGCCATCTCTGAATGCGCAGGCACAGATCTGGCCTTGGGAGGAGCAACAGCTGTTTCATCAAAACAACCCATTTCTTGTCCCTTGGCCACTGCTAAGAATCTCATGCTTTTCCAAAGTAAGGCAGGAGGCCCACTGGGGACAGAGTAGGTGGCCTGGTGACTTGCTCTGGACCCAACAGTGTTGGCTGCCTTTGTGATTTTGAAACTTCAGCTCACAGATCTCCAGAGGCCTTGCCTGGACATGCCAGCCCTGGGGCACACCCTTCCCTCCTTAAACTGGGGGATGTGCCAAAAGCAATCCACTTGGCCATTGCTGAGCACCCCAGAGCTCTGAGACCCCCGTCCAACACACACACACACCCTCCCTCTGGCCTGGGAAGGGCTGAGGAGTCTCACCAGCTCCCATAAAATTTCTGCTATGTGGCAAGAGGGTTTTAGAAGGGCCCAGTAGAAACTACTACCTCCCTTACTTGAAATCGTTGAGTTCCTTCCTCTCCTCCCGAACCTTCACCCTCACCCCAGTGTTGTGATCACATCTATGTTCTGGCTTCTCTAACCAGGCATGCCCCCTGTTGTCTTCCCTTCTCAGAGCACTACAGACACCACTGGTTTCCTGAAAAGCCGTCCAAGGGCTCTGGCTACCGCTGCATCCGCATCAACCACAAGATGGACCCCATCATCAGCAAGGTGGCCAGCCAGATTGGACTCAGCCAGCCCCAGCTACACCAGCTGCTGCCCAGTGAGCTGACCCTCTGGGTGGATCCCTATGAGGTGTCCTACCGCATTGGAGAGGATGGCTCCATCTGTGTCCTGTACGAGGAGACTCCAGTGGCCGCCTCCTGTGGGCTCCTCACCTGTAAGAACCAAATCATGCTGGGCAGGAGCAGCCCCTCGAAGAACTACGTGATGGCAGTCTCCAGCTAGACCCCCGCTCTCCCACCCCACGCTCTACTGTACTCATTCAGCTGTGACAACAGACCACTGCATACCTCGACCTGGGGAACTATTTTTAAATGAAGAGCTATTTATATATATATATTATTTTTTTTTTAAGAAAAGAGGAGGAAAAAAAACCAAATTTTTTTTTAAAGAAAAAAAGATCCTTAAAGGGAGCTGCTAGGAAGTGGCCTCCCCAGGTGCCTTTGGAGAGAACTGTTGTGCACAGGAGTCTGTGAGCCAGTGTCTGCCTGTGGGAGGGGAGTGGCCAAGCCAGGGTGCCAGGAGAAGGCTGGCCAGTACCCAGGCGAAGTTAGCAACTGTGAATGAGAGAGGTCAGGATCTGCCCTGGATGAGGGAGAGTTCAGACTCTCTCCCAGCCAGGACTTGAGCTTGCCTGGCTCCCTCTTACTCAGGGGCATTCACGCCTGAACTTCAATAATACTATGTTGCCTAATCTCTTATTTTTCTGGTGAGATCTCGGGCAGAGTGAAAAGCCCTCTTATTCCTTCTGTCCTGAACAGCCTTTCTTGAAATCATGATTCAGTTTCTAAGTCTACCCTCAGGGGCCTGTAGAGGTTGCTTCTCAGCCAGGATTCTAAAGCTTTTGGGGCAAAGAGGGTATTAAGGCAGGGGTTGGAGGTCTTTGGTGTTAGGGTGGAAGAGAACTCAGCGCACGAAACCTTCACTTTGCTGCATGCTGCTTTGTGTGTATGTGTGGCAAATAATTTGGGGATGATTTGCAATGAAATCTTGGGATCCAAAGAGTATCTGCTGGGGATGGTTCTTTTTGGAGCCACATGAAAAAGTCCTAGTGCTGCTGCTATTCCTTTGAGAGGTGGCTCAAAAGCTACAAGGAACTCCAGGTCTTTTATTACTGCCTTCTTTGTAAAAGCACAATACTCTTTTCTCTCCCCTCTGGTGGGTCTTGGAACTACCCAGTTTTTTAGGACAAGAGTTCTCAATCACTGTGCAATAGACCCCCAGGGTCCCTGGAGGCTCTGGAGAACTGGCTCCCCGCACCTGCTAGTGATCGCATGTGCTTAGAGACCCATCTCACCTGCCCTCCTTGGAGACTGTAGCCAGGAGGTGTGGGTCGGGCCTTGTAATCTTCCTGGGCTGAAGGGGAGAGCGCCTATGCTCTGCAGGACTACCTGGTATTCTTGTGGGGCTGACACTAAAAGCCAAACCTCTGGCACTGTTTTTTATCCCTGGTGCTCAGAGCACCTGTGGAAGAGCTTGCTGTCCCTCTCAGTAAAATCCAAATCTATCTGTAGACTTGTGCAATATTTACTGTCCTGGACTGGGGAAGAATAGAAAACTACCCTGGGAAGATAATTCCTTTCTTTCAGTTTCTCAGTGATGTTGATGAGGGGCCCTCAGAAGGCCTGGAGTCTCCCAAACCGAATCACCTTTAGAAGGACAGAGCTAGAGCATCTGGTCACCCTGACTTCCCTCCTACTGTTGCCCCTTAGGACCCCTCCCCACCCTGCACTCCAAGTTCCCCTCTCCTACCTACTGCCAGTCTCATCTGAATGTCCTAACTATTCAGTTTTGATTCAAAGGTGCTATTTACCAAACACTCTCCCTTTCCCACTCCTGCCCTTTCACCCCCTTGCTTTCTGCTGCCTTCCCTGACCCTGCTTCCAGTCTTTATTGCTTTAAGGTTAACTCTGGGCCCACAATCCCAGGCGCTGTTCTCTGGCCTGTGGGTTGAAACAAAGCTGTGAATCCCTGCAGATTGTGTTCCTGCCTCTCCCCCCGCAAACAGCTCCCTGCCTTCTTAGGAGCAGCCTCATGGTCTCATGCTTAATCTTTTTCTCTCTTCCCTTCTGATGTTCACTTTAAAAACAACAAAACCCCCAGAGCTGGACTGTTGAGCAGGCCTGTCTCTATTAAGTAAAAATTAAGTAATAGTATGTTTGTAAGCTATTCTGACCGAAAAGACAAAGGTTACTAATTGTATCATAGTGTTTTTATATGGAAGATTGTACAGCTTTATGGATAAATGTACACTTTTTTTTTGTTACTTTAATAAAAATGTAGCAGATGAAGTCTGTGATGGAGAGAAGATAAAATGTCCTGCTTGTGTCACTGTATTCCTCTTCAACTGCACTCCGGCAGTCTGTACTGTCCAAACTATAAACCCAGGCATGTGACTGGCCGTGTCCACGCATCTGGTCTTCCCTAGGAGCTCCCTGAGAGAATGCTACAAGTAACAGGCTTCTTCTAGTCTATTCCTGCGTCTTCCCAGGGCTCCATCATATGTGTCTGCTTCTTCACGGTCCTTAGTTCCACTCATTCTCAATCTGGATGTGTGAGTTACATGCTCACAGGTTCAACCAACCGCAGCTTAAAATTATTTAGAAAAAGCCAGGCATAGTGGCACATGTCTTTAATCCCAGCACTTGGGAGGCTGAGGCAGGAGGGTCATTGTGAGTTCGAGACCAGCCTGGGCTACAAAGTGAGTTCAAGCCCAGCCTGAACTGCATAGTGAGACCCTGTCTCAAAAAATAGGGCCAGGGATTTAGCTCAGTGACCCAAGTGCCTGCCTGGCAGGTGTGACATGAGTTGGATCCCCAGTACCAAAAAAAAAAAAAAATTAGGAAGAAAATCCCAACAAGTAAAACTTGAAATTTGCCCCATGATAAGCATGGTGCTGAACCCATGTGGATGCAGTGAGGCCGGCCCACCCGTGATTCCACAGCCCGCTCTCTCCAGCATATGTTGTTTGAGCAGTTTGTGTAGTAGGCCTACAGTGGTTGCATCTAAAGTGCACATGTACAGGCTTTTTTCCCTATCATTCTCTAAACAATAAGTTGTAACTATTTACATAGTGTTTATGTTGTATTAGGTATTATAAGTAGTCTAGAGGTGATTTAAAGTACACAGAAATAGAGCCGGGCGTGGTGGCGCACGCCTTTAATCCCAGCACTCGGGAGGCTGAGGTAGGTGGAGCGTTGTGAGTTCGAGGCCCACTTGGGCTACAACGCGAGTGCAAGGCCGGCCTGAGCTACATAGTGCGACCCTGCCTCAAAAAACCAGGGCCGGGAGTTTGGCTCAGTGCCTTAAGCGCCTGTCCTGGCAGGCGCGAGGTTGTGAGTTCAATCCCCGGTGCTACAAATAAAATAAAATAAAGTACACAGAAATACATGTAGGTTAAATATAAATACTGTACCATGTTATAGAAGGGAGTTAAGCATACAGAAGTCTTGGCATATACAAACCATCTTGGAACCAATTCCCTATGACCAAGAGACCACTATTTATAGTAAGTGCTAGTCACTGGAAACATTTAAAATGATTAAGATGTAGTCCCAGACCCACTGCAGTAGATTGGCTAATAAGGCCTTCTCATTTTGAGGCAAGGTCGTTTGCAACTCTAGGAAAGGTTCTCTCCTTGTGCTACTTTCCAGTCTCACATTGTTAGACAAAAGCAGTTAGACCTCGGGGTCTGTGCACTGGGGCCAGATGTGTGGCCCAATGCCAACGCCATGAGTTAACTGAAGAGCAGCTACTCTGACAGCACATACTGATATAAAAGACAAAGGCTTGTTACCAATTTATAACTCCCTTTGGCTGCATGAATTAGGATCTGTGTAAGGAAATAGGAACAGTATCTCATCTCTGACTTCTGGATTCTTTCCATGAAGTTTTGGCACAGATGCACAGTTCCCACTGAGGTCACATGCACATTTTTTGACATAGGTTGATTTTTTTCTTGCACAAATGTTTAAAAATTATGTTATCATTGTTACTATTTTTTTAAGACAGTCTCACTATATAGTCCAGACTGGCCTCGAACTCATGGCAATCCTCCAGCCTCAGTCTCCCAAATGCTGGGCTTAGAAGTATGTGCCAAGCCGGGCATGGTGGCACACATCTTTAATCCCAGCACTCAGGAGGCTGAGGTAGGAGGAGTGTTGTGAGTTCAAGGCCAGCTTGGGCTACAACATGAGTGCAAGGCAGGCCTGAGCTACATAGTGCGACTCTACCTCAAAAAACCAGGGCCCGGAGTTTGACTCAGTGACTTAAGTGCCTGTCTGACAGGTGTGAGGTTATGAGTTCAATCCCCGGTGCCGGAAAAAAAAAAAAAAAGAAATATGTGCCACCATGCCTGGCAAAATGTTTCTGAAGCCAGAAGCAGTGGTGGCTGCCTACAAACCCAGCACTTTGGGAGGCTGAGGCAGGTGGATAGTGAATTTAAATTTTAAGCATGTTGATTTATGACCATTGGCATTCCCCTCCTCATTTCATAACCTTCCAAAGCAAACATGCAATATGTTCTAAGTGTGCTAGGTCAGAAGTAGACCAGGGAGGCTGTGTGTGATGTGTTTGTACCGGGAAGGCGGGTAGGGGAAGCCAGAGCTAGGGATGGGGGAGGGGAGGGGATCTAGATCATAAACAGAATTAGATATTGGGACTCACTTGTATCGAGGGATTATTATTTACAGGAATAATCCCATTTTCATTTCTAGTCTCTAATTCAAAAAATTTAGACACACATGTAAAAGGATCTACTTTTTTGGATTTAAGGACAGGGCTGGGGACTAGGAATTTTGCCCATTTTAGTATGCTATGCTCTTTCAGGTTCAGGTCAAAGCCAACATCTCAGGCCGGGGATACAGCTCAGCAGCACATCACCTATCTGGCAAGCATAAGGTTCCATTCCTGGTACAAAAAAAAAAAAATCTTAACTTCCTGTTTCCTGCCAGTCACCATTCACTAAGGACTTTTAATTTTTATCTATTATTATTATCATTATTTTAATTTTTATTTTATTTTATTTTTATTTTTTGGTTTTTTGAAACAGGGTTTCACTATGTAGTTCAGGCTGGTCTTGAATGCACTTTGTAGCCCAGGCTGGCCTTGAACTCACAACGCTCCTCCTGCCTCAGCCTCCTGAGTGCTGGGATTACAGGCGTGCACCATCACACCTGGCCCATGAGGAACATATCATTGTGTACTGGGTGACTGTAACTCAGGGGAGGCAGAGAGACACCTCACTGTCCGCTGTGTCTATAAGCCAGGAACATTACAGAATGGCAGATTCATTTTGGGGTTGCTCTCAATTTCCATGAAGGGGTTTCAGGATCAAGCGAGCCAGCATCAGTGGAGGCAGTGCGTACCTTTCTGCATTCAGGAACAAGGCACTGGTTGCTCCCTTCTGTCTCCAGTTTCCCCATGTGGTACGCAGGGCCAGCCTGGAGACCTGTGCTCAGTCAGCTGACGGGACGATAATGCACCTCACCAGAGTGTAGACGAGGCCCTGGCAGCTGCAGATTAAGAGCCCATCCTGCTCCTGATAAGGAGTTTCGGGTGGGGGAGTCCTTGATGCTGCAACAAACAAGCCCCACGAGGAAGAAAGCATTTCTGTGGAGCTAGCATTGGCTTCCACAGCAACCTTTGCTAAGGAAAGATAGTGAGACTCAAGTGTCCTGCCTCGTGGCCGGCACTGCATCCTTGAGCCCACCAGAACAGTGCAACAGAGGAGCTCCAGGCTGGGAGGGAGAACGCACGGCTTCTTGTTCTCCAACTAGCCCATGTGAGTTCCAACCAGCCCCTCAGCTTTTCCTGTCTTGGAAATTAGGAGGGTGGTTTAAATGCCCTCTGTTCTTTTTCCTGGCTTTTGATTCTAAATTATCCTCATTACTCTGGCAATCACTGGAGGGCAAATTAGCACCATTATTATCATTCTTTTCCATTAGTTGAACTGAAAGGTTATTTGGACTGGAAAATAGAGTAAGGTAGCAATCTGCTCTTGCTTGGACCTTACTCCTGCTGGCTAAGGTTTCAACTTCCAAGCATGGCGAGGCAACCCTCAAGGAGGCTAGGAGCTCAGGGTCTGGTGCTAGGTGGCCTGGGGAGGTCTAATCTCCACTCTGCTACCTACCTATTGGCTGTGCAACCTGGCTGTGCAAATTGTCAACCAGGCCTCAATTTCCACAGATGTAAAATGGAGTTGAGAATGGAACCCATTTCATAATGTTATTAGGATGGGATGAGATCCATAAACCACTTAGACTAAGTCCTAGCACATTGAAGTACTTAATAAATGAAAAGTGTCGTCCCGGGTAGATGGGAGCCTCATCTCTTCAAGGGCTCTGACTTGGTCTTGAGATGAAAGATTCTGGCATACTGATAATGGAAAAAGTAATAGTGCTAGTTCAATGGTAGAAATTACACTTAGCATGCCATGCATAAGGCCCTGAGTTCCATCTTTAGCACTAAAATGAATAAAATGAAAGTACCCGCTAGTACGTTCAAGAATGGCTACATCTAACACCCTCAAAGCAGCTTATGGTCTGGTCTCTGCCCTAGAAAGATGAATTCCAATTCTTTAAAAAAAAAATCTTCATAATCCAAAAACCCTGGCCCATAGTAGGCATTCTGCAAGTACCTGCCAGGGGACAGTTAACTGAAGGGACTCATGGCTGACCTCTGTCATTCTTACGGAAAAGTACAGTGCCCTTGGTCTTTGGCTCTGCAGTCTGTTTGTGGATTAATACTGAACTGGGCTACGTGCTCATTCACACACAAAATGGGTGGGGATCGGGGCTCTCCAATAGCAGCTCTGCTGAGCTCCATTCTTATTCACATGTGCTCTCCTTCCAGAACAGGGAAGCTGAGAAGGGCAAGCCTGAGTTCTCTAGCTTTCTCTCTGCATCATTTCTTAGCAGAGCTGGCAAAAACAAAACAAAACAAAAAAAACCTTGGAATTCAGCCTAAGAAGCTGCTGGAGTCCTTGATAATAATCCTATACAATCTTATACAAAACTGTACCCTGGATGTGGATTCAATCCTTTCCCCTGCTTTAAGAATTGAACCCAGTGCCACAAAACAAAAAGAAAACAAAACCAAGAATGACTCAGTACTCCCCAGCAGCTCCAAGTCACTTGGTTCCCAGCAAGAACCTGGCTCCACTACTCCCTACCCCCAGTCCCACAAACAAGGGCGGGCCTCAATGCAACCCTTGTCCAGTAACCGGACAGGCTGCCTACAGCACATCAGATAAGGGCAAGTAATAGCTGGGTGGATTGGAAGGAGAACTACTTTATTTTCCAGTATCCTTAGGAAGGCACCACTTAAAGTTTGGTGGGTACTAGGCAGTAAACAAGTGAGGACGGCAGGATAGAGGAAGGAGTAAACCCAGAGAGGGTGGAAACCTCCTCTGAGAAATGCCTCTGCTCCTTTTTCATGGGAGATCAGTGAGACAAGAACTGTGATTTTTCAAGTGAACTGGAAACGTAGACTTTTATTTGCCATCTGCCCAGATTCTAAGGGTAGCAACCAAGTGTTTAGCGTCCATGTTGGTTTTTTTGGGGTGCACACCTGCACAGCCCCCATCATATGATCTATGACACACCTAGAAATGGGGATGCAGGGGCTTCTGCCCCAGTCAGTTCAGTGGCAGCTGTCTGGCCGAGACCGCTAGGAAGGCTCATTCTGGCTATTCCTAATGGAACAGAGGGCACACAGGAAGCCTCTGCTTCCCCCCAAACAGTAGCCAAGAAGTAGCTCTCCCCTTGGGGTCTTTGCCCAAAGGATGTCGGCACCTCTCCTGCCCACCAACCTCTGACTGACTAACTCCTGTGTCACCACTTTAGACCACCTCTTCCAGGCAATCCTTCAGGGACGCCTCCCCATGTAGCCTGGGATATGTGGCCCCCTTGAGTTCTCATCTCTTCCTGTTCTGTGTAATCCTGAATTTAAACCTGGGAGGTAGGCCAAGGCCTTGCCTCAGCAATGTCTGGTTCTTAGAAGGTGTTACTGAATGCTGGTTGAATGAATTGAGATGCAAGTTGCTTAGAACTTAGACTGATAGATGAAGGTCAGAGGTAGAAGGAGCAAAATCAAGTCCGTTCAGTGCTGACCAGTGAGTTCCAGCTCAAAATAGCAGTGTCTCAGCGGGTGCCTGGGATTCCTCCTTTCTTCCTCCTCCTTCTCCTTTGCCTCCTCCTCTCCCTCCTCTGCCTCTGCCTTTACCTTTGCCTTCTCCTTTTTTTCCTCCTCTTTCCTCTTCTTTTTTTTTTTTTTATTTTTGAAAATGGAGTCTTGTTATATAGCTTAGGTTGAACTTGAATGCACAATGTAGCCTAGGTTGGCCTGTGGCAACCCTCCTGCCTCAGCCTCCCAAGTACTGGGATTATAAGCATGCATGACCATACCAAGCTGTAGATTGCTCCTTCTTATGAAAATTTAGTCCTAGGCCAGGTGTAGTGGTACATGTCTGTAATCCCAGCACTCTGGGAGGCTGAGCCTTCACCCCTCACTCCGCCCTCCCTCTCTGATCTAAAAGGCAAAGATGCTTATTTGGGCTTTTCCTAAGACCAGGAGAAGGCTGTAAATTGATCTGCCTGTGTCCACGGTCTTCCCAGTGCACGGTCTACACCCTAGCCAGCGCTTTCTGGGCTTTGTTTAACCTTCTCAAGTAGGACTGAACCGTGACACATGGAGCTAATACACAGCAAACAGGCAGATATGGGTGGTGACCTAAAGAAGTAAGTCTGGAAATAGGTGGAAAATTATTTTTGGAGTGAACTTTCACGTAACCTAGACATGAGTACTGGACTTTCCTGCTTGGGCCATGGGTTTTAATGTGTTTGGTTTGAACAGGCTCAGAATCTGTGACTGAGGACAGGGAGGCCAAAACCCTCTGAGGAGTGTCCTGTGCTGTTGTGCTTGTCCTGGTTGTGCTTGTCCTGGGCCAGGAAAGCTGGTGCTGGAGGGCCACGGTCCCTTTGCTGCCTGTGACTGGGGGAGGGGTGCCGTGCACCACACTTGAGCAACTCAGCTGTTGTTCTCAGCAGCTGCTGGATGCCAACAGCAGTGTAATTAAGTGCCAGACCCCTCCCCCAGCTCCTCCGGGGCCTAACTACTCCCCACAAACCCCTCTCTTCTCTCAGGCAGCTTCCCTTGCCAGCTGCCCTCCCCTCCAGGTGTTTCCTGTACCCTCTTTACCCTGCTGGCTGGGTGGTGGAGGGTGGGGCAGACGGTCCGCTCTGGCTTCCTGTTAGCCAATGGCAGGAGGCGTGGGGGAGGCCGGTGCTCCTGTATCTGGGGAGAACCGACCACAAGAAGCAGCTGTCTCCTGACACCTGCCCCATGAGAGCACAGAAACTATGCCGGGCTGAGGACGAATAAGGTTTTCTGGGCACAGTGATGGTGGCTGCCATTGGCTCAGACTGGAAAGGTCATTGCATTAGTGAAATGTCTAAACGCTTCCAAATCCCACTTCTCCTGTCTGGGGGTGCAGGGCCTAAAGTATGCCTCACCCCAAAGACTAAGGGAAAGGCCTGGCCATTCTGGACTCTAATCCTACATGAGAAGCCCAGGTTCCGCTAAGTGCCCATTTGCTGTCCCCCTCATGTTAAGAGGTGGTGTTGCTTCCCTAGGCAAAACCCAGAGTGGCAGGGAGATCTCCCCAAGGCCTCTGTTTCCTGAGCTCAGATCTGAGGCACCGACATGCTCCTGTCTTCGCCAGGCCGCAGCCTCCTCGGCCCTCGCTGGCTTGGAGCAGAGATGAACAGTCATGCATTCTCCCCAGTCACTCCTCCCAGGTAGGCAGGGCAGCATTTTTGGCTCCAGGGTCTCCATTGGAGTTGAAATGGTACACTTACCTGCATGAGTATTTCATTTATGTCTAGCTCCCTGCTGGGTTGTTGACTCTGAGACCAGGGCTGTGTTCTTTGTTTTGTTTTTGTATTTTGGTACTGAGGATTGAACCCAGAATTTTGCATTGAGCTATCTCCCTGGCCAAGGGTCTCATCAAGTCATTAAGTTGCCCAAGCTGGGGGCTCAAACTTTTGATCCTCCTGCCTCACCCTCCTAGAGTGCTGAGATTACAGGTGTGCAACCCAGCTTGCAGTTGCATGTTTTGGTGTTCTATTGTACACTCAGGGCTTGCAGGCCCTGTTGAGGGCCTGGCACACAGTGGGTTCTCAACAGTGATATGACCGAACCCCTGGGAATGATACTTTTCCTGTCAATGTCTGGGATGGGCTGGCAGAGCAACAAGAGGACAGATGACAGTGAGCACCTGGTACGGCTCAGAGCAACTCTGTGGGGTTGACGTTATTGCTACCTTTGAACCATGGGTGAGAAAACTGAGGTTCAGGTCAAGTGAATTACCCGTAGGCACAGTACTAGTAAGTGGCAGTCAGGACGAGCCCGAGAATAAAAGACACGAGAACAATTCAGGCAAAATGGAACCCAGGATTTCTTCTATTTCACCCTGTCACCCTTAGCCTGCTGGTTTCTGAATTCCAGGAACTTTGTATCAAGCCACAGTTCAGCTTGCAATCTACTGTGTAAAAGATAAGCTGTCTGGTCGTCTCTCCTCTGTAAAATCAGTGCCATTTATTTTAGTCTTTAATGATTAAAAAAACAAAAAAACCTCAGTAAGTCACTTCTCCCTCCCTCAGTGACATCTGTGGAGGTGTGTGTTTGGCAGAGGGTCCGAGAGCTCACCCCTGCCACTCAGTGTCCACCACAGGCCTGTGACTCACAGACACTGTTCATGGAAGCTGAAGCAAGACGGACTGAGGTGCT
This sequence comes from Dasyprocta punctata, assembly GCA_004363535.1. Lineage (NCBI taxonomy): Eukaryota > Metazoa > Chordata > Mammalia > Rodentia > Dasyproctidae > Dasyprocta > Dasyprocta punctata. The sequence continues at coordinate 110,117 of RJWM01002641.1, forward strand.
GCTGCAGAGGCTCTCGTTCTCCCTTGCCCTTTGCCTCTTTCCAGTTGGAGAAATCCCAGTGTAATACAGACCAGACAGCCAGACCTTCACCCTAATCAGGAATTTCAACCGCTGATTTCCCAGCTCTGGTGCAAAACACAGGAACTGCTTGTGTTCATTGTGACCCATTTCCTTTCTTACCGGGCCTGCTCAGGGTGGAGGCTTAGGTCGCAATGGTTCCTCTTGTTTATACAAAAGAAAAATAATCTCCCTGTCATAGTTACTGTTAGACCAATAGCCTTCTCTGGTGGTGCTTGAGGTGGGGGATGGAGCACTGATTATGTCTTAGGATGAGATTCAAAGATGCCTAAGAGGATAGAACAGGATGTGGAGGCCTTTGTTATGATTATAGTGCTATCTGAATGTGAGGGATTGATGTAGATCAATGCTAGCCTGGGAACAGGGCTACACCTGAGGTCTAGCACAGGGCTGGTTGAACATGCAGCTTGGAAAATATTTTTATGATGTTCTCAGCCTTCTGTCCAGCAGGTGGGCAATGAGTGTCCCTGTGTAAGAGTCCCCTTGTGTGCAGAGATGAGACCGTGTGAGAAGCACAAATACGGGGGCAGCAGGGGAAAGAGAACAGGGACTGGTCCTCAGGGTGGTGCCAGTCCAAAGGAAGTGACCAGATAATTATATACAAAAGCATTAGACTAAGACACTGACTACACAGGATTAAATGCAAACTAATGGAATTGCACAGAATGATACATTATACTGTAAGTGCTCAGGTGGTTGCTAGACAAGTGGAAACGATCAGAGAGGGTGGGGCCAGCCTGAGCAAGGATTGGGAAAGAGATGTTTTGAGAAATGCCTTTGGAGCTAACACATCTTTACTATCTGATGCTAAAGAGAAGAAACCCAAACCAGATCTGTCCCTTGGCCAATGCAAACAAGAAGTCAGGCAGACGGACAGAAACAAAGGGCAGGAGGCCAGCTAGGAAGAGTGTGTCAAGCACTGAGCACTGTTCTCTACCTCCTTTTGAGCCCTCTGTTACCACTATGCACCTCTTTCACCCATACTGGCTCTTCAGCTCCACAGCTCGGTCCTGCGGAAAAAGCCACTGAGGTGGTCAGCAGAAGAACCCATGTCTGTAACCCTGGGATCATCATCTGCTACACCTTTTCACAGTGTTAAGATATACGGAATGGTTCTCTTTTATTCTATTTTCTTTTATCTTTTTAGGTGCTGAAGATCAAAGCTAGGGTCTCATACATGCTAGGCAAATGGCTTACTATTATGTTCCATGTGCAACCCCCTTTATTCTGAGTTAATCCAGGTCCCTTAGCATCTAACCCAGGATTCCCCTAAACCTCTTCATAAGTCAGGCTGGGCTGATGCGGGAAGACAGAGAGAAAAAGGGGACCACGGAGGTTCAGGAGAGACTGGCAGAAGGGAGCTCAGCCTCTCCTTCAACTTTTAAACAAAGAACATTGCATTGCCTCAGACTTTTCTGGTCTCAGTCACCTCATGAAATAGTACATTCCAAGTATTTTGAAAAATGTATAAAATGCCACACCTACTCCAGCTCCTGGCTTTATATGGTCTGAGTGATATCAAGACTAATGCCTTATCCTCTCCTGCTGAGAAGTAAGGGTGCTGGGTGTTCTTACCCCAACCTGCAGAGGAAACTAGGGCTCAGCCAGCCCAGATGACTTGCCAAGAATTAAGCAACAAGCAGATGGTGAGCCAGGATGGACGCCTCAGACGCCTGGCCCACTCCTGTCACTAGCTTCTCAGTGTCTGAGGGGACTGCAGAATGACTGACAGAATGCTATTCTGGGACAGGATTATCTAACAGCAGAGTACCAGATCGGCTACTGTAGTCCACCTGTCCCCAAGGCCTTGTGGTTTACATTTAACCTATTTCTGAAGAGGCAAAACAATTCCCAGCCAGGATTTTCCCCCGACGGCCACAAAACACAAAGCCCCAAACTACTGGGGCCTGGTGTGCTGCCCCTAACTGAGGTTCGCTTCCCAGGGGCCCTGGCTCTGCACAGAGCTGGCCAGAAGCCGAGGAGGAGCGTGGGGGCAGCTCTTCCTAAAAGAGGACAGATGGGCAAGCTGGCCCCAGCGCCAGGCTTTCCAGCCAACTTTTTGTTTTGCAGCCAGACACCCGCGTCAGTGCCCCTCAGCTCCCGGCCAGCCGCGGCGCTCCCCTCCCCCACACCTTCCCCAGTCAGCCTCCGAGCTGCTCCGAGGAGCTGATGGCTCCGGAGGGCCCAGGCTTTGCTCCTTTATGGCAGGGAGGAGGATGAAAGGAGGCTCGCAACTGGTGTGGGGCAACTGTTGCCATCTGTCTGGTGGGACGTCACCAGGCAGGGCCCAGCGCGTTCACTCCTTCATGCACCGCTGGGTTCCAGCCTTTTGTTGGAGGGGCTGAGGAGGGGGCTGCCGCGAGCAGCAGGGGAAGGGGCGGCGGGGGGTGGGGTGGGGTGGGGAGGCTGCGCTTTTGTGTCTGGACCAAACTTTCCGTGAGTCACCCGGATCATTTGCATGGGGAGGCTGCCCGAGTCCCCGGCCGCTCAGGTGATTGACAACCCCGCCCCGTCCCGTGTCACAGCTCCTCTCCGACCCCTCTAGTCGCCCAGCTCCCCAGGTATAGAAGGAGCGATCCGGGCTCCGCCGCTGGCCCGAGGAGCTGTCGCCACCTCGGTCCCAATCCCTGGCCCCGTGCGTGGCGGACCTAGTGTCCTCCCAGCCTGCCCCGGCCCGGGAGAGCTGACATCCCAGAGTCCTCCTCTAGTGGGTCGCAGCGCTTCTCTTTTTGTTTCTGGTTTTTTTTTTTGTTTTGTTTTTCCCTTGTCGACCAGGCCTGGCGGGCGGAGGGGCCGGAGCAGGAGAAAAGGCCCAGTAGCCGCTGCCTGGCAGCTGAGCCGGGAAAGAAAGGCGTTGAATAGGGGCGGTGGGGCTGGCAGCCCTCCAGGCGGGCTCCTGGGCTTTGAATAACACCCCAGGCCAGGAGCTGGGGATCAGCGTGGGGGAGGCTTTGGGGCATTTAATTATTTAAAGGTCTCAATAAAAAGGAGCTAAGTCCCAAGGGAAGGGGGAGGACAGGCAGATGGTGTGTCGAGAGCTGGGAAAGGGGTGGGGGGTGGATAGGGAGGGGCTGGGCAGGAGCGGGAGCTCCCCAGTAAGGATGGGAGCTTGGGGTGGGAAGCGAGCCCAGGCTGCCCTCCACTTCTCAGCCTCCGCTTTTGGACCCTGCCCACTCCTCCCTGCCTTCAGTGCTGGGTCTGTCCCAGTCCACTTTGGAAATGGAAAATAAAGCTGTGAAGTTTGAGGCTGTCTGTGTACCTTTCTTCTGACACTTACAGCTGATCCAGGTGAACTCAGGTGACCAGGACACAGATAGGTAGGAAGATTTTTTTTTCTGGTTTCATTCAGTTTTTAAAAATTGTGGTAAAATTCACCCACACAAAACCCCCCCATTTTTATCTCCTATTTATTTATTTGTGCAAGGCTAGAGATGAAACCCAGGGTCTTATGCATGCTAGGTAAGTGCTCTACCACTGAACCACACCCCAGCCCCAGTCTCATTTTATACGGTCACCCAGTGTGTTCCTGGGGACTCTCGAATAATCTGCTAAGGCAATCATGGTGGCCTTTTTCTAGATAATACTGCAGGGAGGGCTACATTTTAGAAGATCAGCTCTGGTCCCCAGGTGACTCCAGTCGTGCCATAACAGCAGGCAAATTACTTTTCAATTCGGTGCCCTGTTTTGTACCCACTCAGTATTGTTGGGAGGATGACTGACATACACAAGGCACCTAGAAAGCTGCTGGCTCAGAGTAAGCACAGAATAACTGTTATTAAATATTATTATTACCTTTAGCAGATGTCGGGGGGTGTTTACGTAGGGTACACAAAAGGCGGATTTGGGAATTGGGTTCTTCCCAGATGGGGTGGATAATTTAAATGCTTAGGGAAGCTGACAATTGAAGTCTCCTGCTTCCTGGGATCTCTTCCATTTGCTTTGGCCCCTCCAAACCTGCCCAAAGAGCACTTGGTTACTACCGGTGCAGACACTGCTGTTTTCGTTTCAGTCTAGCCTGCCCCAAACGTGTGAGGTGGGCGCTCTTTGCACCTTCTTCCCCGAGCGGATCTCACTTCCTCAGATGCCCTGGGGCGGGGGAGTTGGAGGGGGAAAACGCAGGGCCTCTCAGCCCGGCCAGCCGCCTGGAACCGACCTGCCGCGAGCCGGGCAGGGCCAGCGAGAGCAGGCAGGTGTCTGCTTCCCTCCCTCCCGGATATGAACAGAGGGAGGAGCCCTGGGCCACCCACCCACGTCTCTGTCTCCGAGGCGCAGCCGGCCAGCACTTAGCGCCACTGAACACGCTGGCAAATCCGCTTTACTCGCTTGGAAACAGCGTACTTGCTGTAACCTTTACCATCTGGGAAAGCCCCGCCTAGGCAACAAGATTCTGATTGGCTGATCCGGGGGGCGGATTGGACCAATCAAAGTTTCCCCCGACCGGGCGGAGTTTGACGCAGAACTTAAAAAAAAAAAAAAAAAAAAAGGTGGGGTTGGGGCGCACAAAGGGTGGCTTCGGGGCGCAGTTGCTCTACGGGGTAGGTGTGAAGAATGGGGCCTTTGGGGCGGGGGACGGGAGCGAGGACCTACACTCGGCCGCCGCCCTCCCTCTTCGCGACCTGACAGACTGCCCGGCCGGCCCAGACCTCTGAGCCATCTGGAAGTTCTGGGTTCTTGAACCCCTGACGCTTTTCGAGGCTTTCTCCCAAATCCTGAATTTGGGCATTTCTTTCCCCAAAGTTGTTAATTGAGCCCTCTTTGTTTTGTGCTTAGTCTCCTCATCTATCTGTCTGTCGTCTGTTGTACTGGGGATTGAAGCCAGGGCTTCCCCACTGAGCTACATCCTCAGCCCTTTTTCAATTTTTGCATTTCGAGACTAGCTAGCTGGCGATCCTCCTGCCTCAGTCTCCAAGAGTGCTGGGATTACAAACTTGCACCACCACACCGCGCTCCTGTTCTTGTGTCCTGGAGTGTGATGCCCCCCACTATGGCTGCAGTTACCTGAGTTGTGGTCCCCCTCACCATTAGGCACCCTCTAAAACCAACCCACGGCTACTGGCTCCAGCCTCCTGTCCTCTAGCGGAGTATGCAGATTGTAAACTTTATAAACCAAAGCATCTTGAGTCTCTTTGGCTTCCCACACCGGCACACACAAATACAGCTAAGGATTCAAAGGCGACCAGGGCTTGACTCCACCTTCTGCTATTTACTGGCTCTGTTACCTTGAACAGTTATTCTACTTCTCAATTCCTCCTATGGAAACAAAACAAAACAAAACAAAAAACTTAACAGGTGTAGGGTATAGTGGTGCATACCTGCTACCCCAACACTGTGGGAGGCTGAGGTAGGAGGATTGGGAATCAGAGTCCAGGCTGGGCAGCTTAGTGAGACCCTGTCTCAAATAAATAAATAAATAAATAGATAGATAGATAGATAGATAGATAAGCAAGCTAGGGATGTAGTTCAGTGTGAAGACTCTGAGTTTAGTCTCCAGTACCATGAAACAAACAAACTTAATGAAAATAGCACCTGCCCTGTAGCATCATTATGATTAAAAGCCTGGCTCCTAATTGCCACATAAATGATGATTTTATTTTAGATATTAATAACAAAGGAATCAGTAATCCCTTTTCATATTTAGCCACAACTGTTTTTTCTCGGATTATGTGTTAGCAAAAATATTAGTTTCTGAGGGTATTTAAAATTCCTATTAGTATATAAGACTCAGAATAAAATTTAGTAGAACCTCAAAGCCCCCAACCCTGAGATGGAGCCTGCTTTTAGCTTGTCAAGGGAGAGACTTCTCAGCAAAACAGGATTCCTCTTTTTCTCAAGGACTTTTCTTCAAATTTTCCTCTTCCCAAAATTTTAAGACTGGGCTTGGTGGCACGCAGGAGCCTGAGGCAGGAGGATCCAAAGTCTGAGGCTGACTTGGGCCACATAGCAAGACACTGTCTCAAAAAACAAAACAAAAATCTTTAGAACTACAGCAGCTATGGAGTTCCAGTAGCCTGTTGTGTGTGTGTGTGTGTTACTGAGGATTAAACCGAGGGCCTTTGCACTGAGCTATATCCCCAGCCCTTTTAAAATTTTGAGATGATTTTACTAAGTTTAGATTCTGGGCTAGATACTGCTGCCTTTGCCTCAGAGAGTGCTGGGATTATAGCCGTGTCCCTCTACACTCAGCCTCTCATTTTAATAGGATTTAACATTCTCCTTTTGTCATGAACTCCAGAAGTATCCTACCTGATCTCTTCATATCCCTACACTGACACCAAGATTTGTTTGCAGATTCCCTAAAGCCTGTCCTAAGGTTCTGGGTTTTTTTTATTTTTTTGTTTTGTTTTGTTTTTTGTTTTTTTGGTTTTTTTTTTAACTTAAGATCTTGCTAAATTGATGTACTGGGCTCAAACTCTTGATCCCCCTGCCTGAAGTCCTTTCTTCTCCCCGGGAGACTCAGTCTCTTGCCTGCCTGAACACACCACACACTGGCACCTAGATTTCCTTCAGTGAACACAGAGTGGCTGTTTGGTGCGCAGAGTCCCCGGCTCCATCCAGTTCTGTCACCTTCAGGGCTCTGTTGATGTCTGAAGTGGCCCTTTGTAGATGTCATGCATTATGAACAAAAGCCATAGCTGGGTGTGGGGGCCCACACTAGGGAGGCTGAGGCGGGAGGCTTACAAGTTTGAGCTCAGCCTGGGCCATATAGCAAGACCTCGTTGCAAAAAACCATGATCAAAACCAAGGGAAAGCCATGATGTATCTGGGTCACTCTGATGGAACTGGAGGGTGGGAGCACGGAGGGAGGCGAGGAGCAGAGGAGGATGGAATGGAGTTCAGTGGAACCTGGGCAAATCATTTAACCATGGTGGGTTTCAATCACCACTTCCGTAAAGTGGCATGAAACACACCTGTTTCCTTACAGTATAGATGGTTTAGAAAACAAAATGAGGTCACAGAATTGAAAGCATTTTGCATGTTTTGAAACAAAAAGTGTGTGTGTGAGCATACGTGTGTGTGCGTGTGCGTGTAATGGGCTAGTAAATCCATCTCATGCCCCCTTTTTTTCATGAGGCACAGAAGAATATGATCCCACAGGTATTAACATCTTATGAGTCCGGCTGTGTGCTAACTCCATGACATGATTCCAACTTGTACAGAATTCACAGTCTTTCCAGGTTGCTGAACTAAGGCAGCCCTGGTGTGGCCACTGGCTGGGTTTATTACAATGCTTCCCCAACTTGGCCTGTTCTGTCCTACCATGGAGGGCTCACCTGTCATGGGACCCTCAGCCAGCTGAGGGACACAGCCCAGCTTGGCTCCACAATTGCTGTCCGGCCCTCCACCTCTCCCTTTCTGTCCTTGGCAGAGGACTGAGTCTCACAAAGCATCCTAGCCAAGGCTTCACCGTGCTCAGAGGTCACCACCCCACACCTTTGTTTTGGGGTCAGAAGATGCTGGTGGCATCTTGGTGGCCTCCTCTTGTCTTCGATGCTGCCTTTCATCTGCGCTCACAGAGGCGTTTGTTCCCGGTGTTCATGAAAGCCTGAGCAGAGCCACCCGAGCAGCAACTCTGCAGTGGAAACTGGGGGGCACTGTTGCCCTTGACCCTCTTACCCTGGGACAGAATGGCTCTACCAGCTGTAGCAGGGGGTGAAAGCATTCCTCCCCTCCCAGTAAAGGCACAGGATCCTCCCTTTTCCTACTGCACACATGGATATGCCCTCTCCTCCGACACTTCCCTGGTGGAGGGAACAGCTCTGGGGTGGCGCAGAGGACCCCCAGGGGCTGCCCACTCCGGAGGCAGATTCCAGCTCCAGGGTCCCGAGCTGAGTGCCAGCCAGGCCCATCTCCAGGAAGCTCTGCATAACTTCTGAAAAGTAAGAGAACAGTGTCATTGCCAGCATCTTTGAAAATAACAGAAAGGCTATACCAGTTAAAGTTAAAATCAACACCAAGGCACACCCATCCCAGTGAAGAAATGACTGAGTAACATGTGACATTAGGGGGATGTGGGGAAACCGTGTCAGCGTGTGTCCCTGGTGAGTGTGTGCATTTGCACAACCACTCAAGCGCACGAGTGGACAGTGTCTGGGAGAGGCCAGCTGTCATCTTTACCACCCTGCGGTTCTCCTTAAGCAACCGTGGTGTGTTCATAATATACAGTGAATATTTAAATTAAAATTTGTTACGTAAATACATCGTCATTACTTCCTCCAGGACTCTCCTTCACTTCCGACACGCGTATGCCATCCCTCCCGTCGCTCTCTGCAGCAGCTCTGAAAGTCCTCTTCTGCGAGTGGCTTTACAAGGTGCTACCAGAGGTATGGTGAAGGCTGCTACCCAGTACCATCTAACAGAAAAGCCGCTCGCGAAAGCATGACAGTGTGTCCTTGTCCACTTTAGTCACCAGACCCAGCATCCTGTGACTTCTGGCTCCTCCTCAAAGTCAAAATGACCACAAAAGGTAAAAGTTCCACGCTGATGCAGGATGTCCAGGCAGCCACCATGGCTAGATTAAAGACACCAGAGAGGACTTTCAGAGCTGCTTTGGAAAGTGGCAAGAAGGATGGGATAAGCGTACTCAAAGCCAGGGGAGAGTCGTGAGGGGGCTTAGTGGCAACCTGTCTTTTACTGTGATACATTTTTAAAATGTAAGCATTGACTATATTGTTTCCTCATGCCTTGAATATGCAGGTGATTTTGCTCCCTGGGGAATATTTGGCAACTGGACACATTTTTGGGTCTGTGCAGGGGTGAGGATGAGAGTAGGTCAGTGCTGCTGGCATCTAGAGGTGGTGACTCTGCGGAGAATCCCTGGCTGCTCCCACAGACTGTCAGAGGCAGGGCCAAGGAGGTCAGTGGAAAGATGCTCCAGGATCTACTTCTAGTAAAAAAGCATCGGGAAGCAACCTGAATGCTCTTCAACAGGAAAATAGAGGAACAGTGACTAGAATGAGCAGGCTGGAAGGACAAGAGGACATATGAACACAGAGTGTTCACTGCAAAACACCAGAGGACGCATCGTGTGTGATGCCGCTGTGTAAAGTTTAAAGACACAAACAGCTCTGGCTGTTCTATGGATACATAAATATGGAATAAAAGTGCAGGTGCACCTCAGTTTGGGATGGGATTACAATTCGATAAACTCATCGCAAGTTGAAAGCATTGTAAGCTGAAAATGCAAGTCATGCCCCTAAGCCACGAAACACCTGCACGGCCACACAAGGCGCTGCGGTGTCCACTGTTCACCCTGGTGACCAAGGGTTGCCTGGGGCCATGGGAAAGTCTCATGCCAGGTGTCACTAGCCCAGCAGAGATGGAAGGAAGGAAGGAAGGCAGGCAGGCAGGCAGGCAGGCAGCAAGGGAGGGAGGAAGGAAGGAAGGAAAGGAAGGAAGGAAGGAAAGGAAGGAACGAAGGAAAGGGGGAAGGAGGGAGAAGGGGAGGGGGAGGGAAGGGGGGCACTGAGAGACACCTATGAGGGCCCCCAAGAGACAAAGAGCCAGTGGAGCCACACAGCCACAAACCGAGGAACACCAGGAGCTGGAAAGGGGTGAACGGATTCCTCCACGAGCCTTCCGAAGAAGCGTGGCTCTCCCACTACCTTGATGTTGGACTTCTCAGCTTGTGTTTACGCCTCCTGGTTTGTGGCACTTTGTTAGGACAGCCCTGGGGAACTATGCAGGTCAGCTCTGCACAAAAAAAGAAAAAAAAATACAGTGTTAGCTTTCACCAGAGGAAAGTATCTCTGGGTTAAGTGGAAGGAGGCGTCTGTATGTGGCAGTCCTGATGTCTGCACAACACCCTGTCCAACTGTCGGTGTTCCTCTTACTCAACTCCACAGCCGTCACGGCGGCTGGTATGGGCAGGAACACACCCTCACAAGCCCCCTTCCATGAACTGCTTGAGAGGAAAACCTGCCATTTGTTATCTACTCAGCATCTGAGCCCTGTATTTGTTGTGGGAAATTCCCCACCGTGTGGGACACAGCCCAGCCCCTACTGCTGGAGATGAGACTGTCAGACACGCGCTTCCTGTCTTACTTGATGCCAAGGCATTGTGTGCGTGACGTGGTTCTGCCAGGCTGATGTGGGCTGGAAACTTGGGAACAGGAAAAGACTTGGGCCTTGCAGAACCTATTCCGGTGAGGGCAGAGCTGCAGTATCAGATTCCACACAGGAACAGCAAGGCTCCCACAAATGTGCCCAGGTGTGTGTGGGTGGGGAAGTGACCTAGGCGTCTTCATGGGGGTAACATTGGCTATTGTTTCTGACTGCATGCCCTCCAAGTCTGGTCTAATGGCCTCCAAGGTTCCGTAACTACCCAACATACCATCCTCTTCAACCAAGCAACCAACCAACCAAATGAAGAATGAATTTCCTTTATCCTTAAATCAGTTAATTTCAGTTTCTGTTGTTTGCAACCCGGGCACTGGGCCTGACACAACTCTCTCCATCTGATGGTCTGACCGAACATGGTCCGTGCTGATTGTGTATCTTAGACATCTTTGAGCACAAAGGCTTAAAGATATTCTGCTTTACATAGGAATATGTTGAAATGTGTAATAATTTTTGGTCCAGAAAATATGATCGTGGAGGCTGATGATGCACTTGCTATACTTTTAAGGTACCTGTTGGCTGAGACCTTCCATGTGGGAGGAGGACCCAGGCAACGCCACCTGATGTTTGTCCTGAATCAAAGTCATCAGTGCTGTCTGAGGCTACTGCCGTGTTGCCATAATAATACCCACCTCTGATCCCGACTTACTCCTACCATGGGGCTTGGAGCTGCTTGTGCCCCTGGTACCCTGACCTGTACACCTGGTTCTGCGCTGGGATGTGGGTTATCGGCCTCCTCCCCCATAGCTTCTTGTGCCATTGCTGGCACCTGGCGCTGATCTACTCTTGGCATTGTGGCTAAGCCTGGCATTGAGGCATGCTGCCTGTCTCGAGTCCACCTTTGCCAAGACCTGGGCCTCCACATAACCCACACAGGGTTTTTGGGGTGATTGTGATGGCTGCCAGGCCAAGGCTGCACATTCTCTGCTTCAGGTAGATTTAACAAAGGTCAAACGCTCCCCCACCCCCACCCCCGCCCCCACTTAGTACCTTTACTTCTAAAGGTGCCAGACCCACTTCCTGTTATTATTTCCTAAACTGGGTCAAATGTAATTCTGTGCTTTCAGGCAGCCTGGACACATAGGTGAGCAGAGACAGCTCGTTCATCTTCAGTGCTTCAGCTCCTGCAGGGCCCAGCGTGTTTGGGCCTGGTCCTTTGTCCATTCCAGGTCTCTGCACTCACTCTTCCCACCTCCTGCTCGCTCGGGCAGGCACTTCGGCTCTCTGTGGTGACAGGCCTCACACCACCTGTGGGCTCCATCCCCAGGGCACAGACTGGTTTCCAGGAATGGTCGCTGTTCTGGAAACCCGGCTGCCACAGAATTGGGCAATGTGTTTGCTTCATCTTGGCACAACTTGGTGGCATGGGTCACACAGAGGCTCCGGTGGTGGCAACCACGTCCACCAGTTCCCCTCTGACAACTGCCTTTCTGAAGCATCTGAGAGGGGGCTCACCCAGGCCAGAGGCTCCTGAAGGTGAACTTTGGCCATGGCCCCTGCACCTGAGTGCTTGCTGGGATGAACGGCTAAATTGGCAAATGAAGGCGTGTGTCCTAGGTCTCAGCAAGCAGCCTCAGCTATCCTGGCCACCTGCCCCTCATCATTTCTTCTTAGGAAGAATGAATGCTTGGTCCATGTACTTTACTTGGCACTTTTATCTGACTGCCTTATAAGTTCTTTTCACTTTTTTCCCCCCTCTACTTTTCTGTTCTTAAAGACAGGCTCTTACTAAGTCCCTAGGTTGCCCAGGCTGGGTTTGCGCTTGCAATCCTACCGCCTCAGCCTCCTGGAGTGCTGGAATAATAGGTATATGCTACTAAGCCCAGTCTCATAGGCTTTTGAATGAACTATCTTTTAAATTGTTAAGGCAAAATGAATTTTAGTTATTATTACCTTCCTCAAACACCATGGGAGTTTTACATTCACTCTTTCATATACTAAATCCACCAACTACTGACACACTGTTTGAGGCTGTAGTCAAACTTATTTGAGTGATTGAGTTATGATCAGAGAGAAAAAAAGAACTATGACTTGCCCTTTCTTCTTACCTTCATCTGTAATCCACATTTCTGTCTTTTTTTTTTTTTTTTTGTACCCAGGATCAAACTCACGACCTTGCAGCGGGGCGTGGTGGCGCACGCCTTTAATCCCAGCACTCGGGAGGCTGAGGTAGGAGGAGCGTTGTGAGTTCGAGGCCGGCCTGGGCTACAACGCGAGCGCAATGCCGGCCTGAGCTACGCAGTGCGACCCTGCCTCAAAAAACCAGGGCTGGGAGTTTGGCTCAGTGGCTTAAGCACCTGCCTTGGCAGGCGCGAGGTTGTGAGTTCAAACCCCAGTACCGCAAAAAAACAAAACAAAACAAAAAAACAAAACAAAAAAAAAACTCACAACCTTGCGCCTACCAGGCAGGCGCTTATGCCACTGAGCTAAATCCCCGGCCCTATTTTTTGAGACAGGGTCTCACTATGCAATTCAGGCTGGCCTTGAACTCACTTTGTAGCCCAGGCTGTCTCAAACTCACAAGGATCCTCCTGTCTCAGCCTCCTGAGCGCTGCACATTTCTGTCTTGACTTAGAGAGGATCCACAAACTTGGATGAGAAAATAGATCTTTGTTTTCATGTATCTAACTGAAGTTTAGCATTGCCTTCAATTATGAAAATAAAACACAACAAGCCAGACGTGGTGGTGCACGCCTGTAATCCCAGCACTCGGGAGGCTGAGACAGGAGGATCATCGTGAGTTTGAAACCAGCCTGGGCTACAAATTGAGTTCAAAGCCAGCCTGAACTGCATAGTGAGATCCTGTCTCAAAAAATAGGGCCAGGGATTTAGCTCAGTGGCTTAAGCACCTACCTGGCAGGTGTGAGGTTGTGAGTTCGAGCCCCAGTACAAAAAAAAAAGGAAAGAAAAGAAACCACAATAGCACTAGCACATCTGAGGCTTAACAAATGAAATCACAGATATTTTAATATCACAGTGCAGCTACTGAAAATACCTCAAAATGCCATTTGTACTCACCAATACTTCGAAATGAGTGCAGTTAATTCGCTCTGTGGCTAGCTCCTGTTACTTGTTGCAGCAATCAAATAACATTACTATATAAATGTCTTATATATGTTAAAAACTATTTTACTGTCATTGGTTTCCTTTGTAACCCTATGCCTTTTATTTCATACTTTTAAAAACATTCTGAGAAGTGGGCATGGTGGTGTGTTTCAGCTACCTAGGAGGCCGAGGCAGGAGAATCACTTGAGTCCAGGAATTGGAGGCCAGCCACAGCTAACAAAAGGAATGCAATTCTCACAAGAAGTCCACAGCTCTCCCCAGACTACCGCAGTGACCCACAGCACACACGGTAAAGGGCCCTGGCTACACCGTGCCTCCTGACGCCCTGACTTTTGGCCAGTGGCCAGCAAGGCTGGGAGCCGAGCTCCCAGGTTGGCAGAAAGCTGGTGGTGACAAAGCTTCTGTGTTTCAGAGTGGTCAGAAAAGGCTTTGATGGCGCGAGACGACTTGCTGCCCCCTAGTGGCCAAAAGGCAGAACGGTAAAATTTGGTAAGGGCAGGTAGGACCCTTGAGTATGGGTTGAGACAGCGGTGGTTGTTTCTTGGTGCTTGGGTCTGAAACAAAGGGAAAAGGTAGCGTGGGTGCTTTGAGACCTGCCAGCTACTCTGGCCGCATCGCCTGGAACACTCTCCCTCACTTTCTGTGCTCCAGCCATTTTTCTCGCCGGCATTTCTAAAGTTTTCTTCTGCCTTGGGGTGCTTGACCTGCAGGTTCCCTCTCGGACTGTCCCTTTCGTCTCCTCATCTAGATGACTACGCCCTCTCCGTATCTCAGAGATCTCAGTCTTCCTTTTTCTCTTCCGTTTTCTTCTTTTTCTTTTTCCTGGGGGTTGAACCCAGGGCTTTTGTACTGAGCTACCTCTGCAGGCCCCAACCACTTTGTAAAAAAATGTTTTTTAAAAATTTGAGACAGGGTCTCATTAAGCTGTTATCTAGGCTGCGCTTGAACTTTCCAACCTCCTGTCTCTTCCTCCCAGAGTGCAGTCTTCCTGCCTCAGCCTCCTAGACCTGTCCCGTATTCATCACCTCTTCAGCCCCTTTCAGCTGGAAATGCACGATCCGCAGCGTGGGGTTTTGTTGTGCAAAGTCTGTCACTGCACTAGACACGCCCTCCGCGAGGACTGACCTGCTGGCTGTGTTCTCTTCAGTCTTCCCCGGGGCTACTCAGCTGCACTCCGCAAACACTAACATTTATAAAGTAGAATGGGTTTCTCCACCTCCCCCAAAGCGCGACGCTCCTTCCCCCCCGAATTTTCCGGCAGCCCTAGCAGCCCGTGACGAGAGGGTCCTCCGGGCAGTGCAGTGGGAACTGCGGAGCGACCTTGACAGGCCGGCGGGGGGGGGGACAAGGTGGCCTGTACCAGAGCCGGCCCTTCCTGCTCCCTCCCTGGGGGGTCTTGGCCCCTTGGTGCCTCAGTTTCCTCATCTGTGAAACAGTGAAAATCCCCGTTGGGACGGCACAGAGCCGTGAGGAGTATGAAATTAGGTAACGTCAGTAAAACGTCGGACACAGCATCAGTAGCGGTCAGATGGTGTAAAGAAACGAGGGCCCAGCGGTCTCGACCTGCTTCTGTCTTGCAAAGCGCTGGATTCAGAAGTGCGGGAGCTCTGCTTAGGTGGGGTGCTCCGGGGAGCTGCCGAGGGGCACAGCCAAGGCAGAGGGGTCCTCCTCGCGGCGTGGAGCGCTGCCTCCCCGTGTGTGCCACACTCTTCCCTCGTGGGGCAGGAAGGGAAGGAGGGAGGCAATTCCTTACTGTCTTCCTTTCCAAAACCAACAGGCTTCTGCTTTACTGCAGAATGGCCACTAGAGGGCAGCAGCGGTCAAGACAAAAATACACAGGACCAACCGGATCCAGAATTATTGGGTGGACGAAAGGATGGCGGAAGGGGAAAAACAGATCGGGGAACGACTCAAAACAAAATAAAAGGTTGTCTTGTTATCTCTTGGGGACTAAATGGAAGGGGAGATGTAGATAGTGGGATTGGAATTAGATTTAAAGAATTTCCAG